>BQKZ01002414.1:0-21879 GCA_036244855.1 Temnopleurus reevesii
CATGCAACGTTATTCAACCGCTGGAGGAAGAATTGAACCATTTCCAGATCATGGGATTGTATGTATCCTCTTGTAGCTGAGGTTATCTTTTTCTCCTTTTTTTTTTTTCTTTATTGGGCCAACTTAAAGTTACAATTCTTGGCCATGGCCAGTGTCACTGTCAGTGACCACAAACTTGACAAAGAAGAATTGTGTACATTTTTACAATACTACAAAACTTTTTGGGCGCTAGGCCTAATGCACTTTTCTTCTTTGTCAAGTTTGTGAAGATAGCATGTAACACAGGCACTTTTTTAGATTCCCATTTAATTTATTAAGTCTTTTCCCAAAACTTTTGGAAAAAGTGTACGGTATATATCGTCAATTTGATTTGTCCCTAGACGATAAAACGGGTCTATTTCGATCAGGATTTGCTTCGCTGAGGCTATCGCCTGGCTTAGACCGATAAAACGGGTCTATTTCGATCAGGATTTGCTTCGCTGAGGCTATCGCCTGGCTACGCATCCTTCCTCAATAGACCGTTAACGCCGCTAGAGACGCCTGTGATGAAGATTAAAAAAATGGTGGTCGCTACCAAAAATCACGATTAAAATCATGAAAAATGGTGTAGACCTCTATTTTTCGATCCTATTTTATATTAAACAATAATTAAGCAATGAAAAAAAGATGGAAAAACTTTCTTTTTATCCCATTTCGCTGCTTAAATCACAATTTTAGGGCGATATCTGTGGCACGGCAGCTCACGCAATCTTGAAAACAGTACGAATGAACCTAAAATGAAAGACTTTCCCTGATTGGCTGACATTTAACCTTTAACCTCAAAAAGTCGATCAATTATGAATATTCAATATATACAAATAACGAGAGCGACGAGCTTTGTCGTCGCCGCCGTGTCGCCGCCGCCTTGACTTTATTATATATATTTATAATAAAGTCAAGGCGAATTAATATATCGAATATTAATTCGATATATAGAAAGACGACTGTGATTGGCTGATGTTCACATGTGTAAAACTCAATTAGGATCGAGAAACCGTCTGTGGTACCCTCTGATTTCACGCGGAAAACACAGATTTTAATTATTTTTTTTGAAACCTTCAAGGTAATCTTAAAGAATATATCTTTTTTAATCGTATTCATTGTTAATCGTTAATCATAGAGACGTAAATTAGCGTATTTTCGTGAGGGTGCGCGGCAGCACCCTTTCTCCCATAGACGCTGTGTATTGTAGGTTCAACAACCTGCACTACACGCTGAATTGGGGCGTTTTCTGACTCTCTGGAGGGGGCACCACCAAAAGTCAGAAATCGTTAAAAAACCCCTCTGAGAGTCAGATTTTTCTGTCTAATTTGTCCCTAGCTACGGATAGTTCTTATAATGACTATATGACTGTATCAACAACTTCAAATGACCGTGTCTGCTAGGCAGTGTTTAGGAAAAAGCAACCAAAGTTCAGATTGTGAGCGCTGGTAAGTCCCATTCATTTTCTTTTATGGTGGGAAAGAAGCAGAAAAAGTGCACGAAAGTTCCAAGGGGTATAAAATGGAGGAAAAGCAAATGCAAACTAGAAATTTCGGGAGATTTAAAATACAAAAACGCCTTGCTACACGCAAGGTATTACATCCACTCCATAGCTCCCTTGAGTAGTGACAATGTCAAAAAATGTCAAAAACTATTCCAGGGAGCTATCCGTAGCTGATTTGTCCCCTGGAGATTCATGAGACAAGTTTCATGGATAAGGTGACGCCATGCGGCCATGATTTCCTGGTCATGAACATCTTTATTTGTGTGTTGACCATGTCGAGTTGCAAATGAAATCTGTTACCCACACAGCGATATGAACGAAGATTGGTGACGATTTTGCCGGGATATCAAAATGTATGATGCATTATGAGCGCCCTGCTGTCAGGAGAGGGACAATGCCGCGACTGCTGATATTGGTCAACGGCAACAACCAATCACGGTGCTAGGAACAATAGCGTTTGCCGAATGGTCCGTGCCACTCCCGCAGCAATGGTCTATGCTCATTATAGTCTGATGAGGGCACTTTTAGCAGTCCACAGTCCACACCATATGAAAAGTCATTCTACTCTCTTCAATTAAGAATATGATTTCAGGTTGGCACCTCTGTAGTATTCTTGTGTTCACTTTAAAAAGCAGGCTTGATCATAGACAGAAAAATCTGACTCTCAGAGGGGTTTTTTAACGATTTCTGACTTTTGGTGGTGCCCCCTCCAGAGAGTCAGAAAACGCCCCAATTCAGCGTGTAGTGCAGGTTGTTGAAGCTACAATACACAGCGTCTATGGGAGAAAGGGTGCTGCCACGCACCCTCACGAAAATACGCTAATTTACGTCTCTATGATAAACAATTAACAATGAATACGATTAAAAAAGATATATTCTTTAAGATTACCTTGAAGGTTTCCAAAAAATTAATTAAAATCCGTGTTTCTATCGTGATTTTTGGTAGCGACCACCATTTTTTTGATCTTCATCATAGGCGTCTCTAGCGGCATTAACGGTCTATTGAGGAAGGATGCTTAGCCAGGCGATAGCCTCAGCGAAGCAAATCCTGATCGAAATTGATCATAGTTAAGATATTTCTGAGTAAATTTTTTCAACATTTTTTACTTATTCTATTTACGCAACTGACTGGAGTGTAAATAATTCTCGTTCTTGCTGTGTTAGTTTAAAAAATCTGTGAAACTTATCTTTCTTTTTAACTCCATTTTTAGGGAGGAGGGATTTGATATTGATGAGCGTGATCTGACCAATCGCTTCAGAAACTTACAAAGGCTGCTGCATCCAGACAAATTCAGCAACAAATCAGAGGTAAACATTGTAGTATCTGATCAATAGGCGGGTTTACTTATATATTCAAATTTATGTGCGTTTAACGTAGTTACGCGGTATTCCATAGACTGGTTGATAACAATAAGACTACAATACTTGGAATCCAGTTTGCATATATTACTTGTTGCTATGTCGGGCAAGCCTCGGGCAAGCTTTCGGGTTGTCAAGAACAACCTTTGTGTTATAGGTACTCATAAAATTTGCATCTATTAGTAAACCCGCCTATTAGAGATCAATTAGGTAAATCTCCTGAGCACACTATTGCACAGCTTAGTTTATGTCGCTTGTTGGATGTTAAAGGAAAATATACATGTATATGAATTGTTCTGTCATTGTGTCCCTCAATTGACTTGAAAGTCCCACCACTGATGTGGTTTGATGTGGTATTCAAGAGGTTGCAGGTTTAAATACAGTCTGTATTTTTCTGCCGCACCCCAAAACAAAATCGCATAGCAGTCCACCTCCTATACTACATTGTATGGGCCATCAGAGACAAAAATGAATAACTTTCTTTGTCATGATTTGGAATACATTGTACTTCACATTTTTTTTAAAACAAATATTAAAGCTTTAAACAGCGTACAAAATGAATGTTCTCCTTTATTTTCCCTTTATTTATGTGTTTTTTTTATAACAGGGGCTAGATACAATCTGCACAAAGTTATTCATTTTTATTTATTTTTCTCCAAATGCTCACTTTTAATTTAATTTTGATATTAATCGAACAAAAGAGAGCTATTCATTATATTTTTTACTTTCTCCAGACAGAACAGAACCATTCAGCCAACCATTCCTCAGCTGTGAATCGAGCATACAAGGTGCTACTCAAGCCGCTGTCCAGAGGCCTTTATCTGGTAATTATATGCTTTAGTTTATAAAGTTGAATTCGTGATTTGTTTAATATTCAAGTTGACTATGATTAAATGCCAGGTGAGAGATCAAATTTCCTGAAATCGAAATTGTTGAAGTGTTTTAAAATCATGTATGTTTTGTTGTTCATTGTAATAGATAATTTATTGGTTTGGTCATTTTTTTTTTATCATGATCAGTATTTGATAAATGGAGAGTTTGAAACCTATAGCTCCCATTTTTAAAAGCAATTTGATATGAAGAAAAGCATGCATTTTCCTCTTCTTTTTACGAAACGCTAATTTCTATAATAAAGGAAAAGAAATATTCTAAGGAATATGCATGAGAATGGAAATATCAATATAAATCATAAAACAGCTGAACCACATATTTTCTCATGGGAGAAAGAGTATGGTATGATAACATTCCATGGGCCTGTAACATAAAAGAGATACGATAAATCTTGCAATTAATTGCATCTCTTTGATACACATTTTTCCATAGACTTACAATAAATATTTATCGTAAGTTTAATTGCATCTTTTATGTTACAGGCCCCATATCTCATGAGAAAATATATGATTCGGTTCATTGATGATTCACATTTTACTTTCTATGTACACATTATGAAAGCTTGTCATCTCTTTTAATAGGTGCTTTAACTTTTATGATTTAAATTTTTAAATCTTCTCTTCTTGTATTCATCGTAGCTTGAGCTAAGAGGCTTCTCGATAGAGGAAGGAGAGTGTAATATAGACCCTCTCTTTCTCATGGAGGTAATGGAGGTTAATAAAGAGCTCACATGTACATATGTTATCATCACCATTAAAAATTAAATAGGGAAAGGCGAATTCTAGTTTATTGAAAATTGTATTCATTGTAAATTGTTTTCTTTTTATTCATTGCAGCTTGAGCTTAGAGGCTTCTCGATAGAGGAAGGAGAGAGTAATATAGACCCTCTCTTTCTCATGGAAGTAATGGAGATTAATGAAGAGCTTGCAGATACCGATGACATCTACACCGTTAGAAGGATAGGGAAAGACAATTCTGGTAAATAGAAAGTTTATAATTTTAGTCGAAGAGATGCAAACCTTTTCACTGTGAGCAGAAATGACAAAGACCTGGGACAAAGTAAACAACCTCCACTCAAACATTAGTGTGATGGTCAGATGGACACAAAAGATGGACAAAAAAAAATCTTTCTTATAGAGTGGAAAATGTTGCACAAGAGTTGCACCTGGGACTTTCTTTTTGATCATGAAGCTATTGTGAATGCTTGAATGAAGTTGTTTACTTTTTCCCAGTCATTTGTCCATTTTGATCACAGTGTCTAAAACATCTGTGATGCTGTACTTATTCCAAAATACGCATGAGATGTCTTTACATATAAATTCAAGGCTTTTGTCGTAAGTAATTGGCTGAGAGTATGATTATGATTATTGCTGTCATGTTTTCTCTCACCTATGTTCAGCTGTTGCATCATTCATATGTTGATTTTGACCTCTTGTATGTCCAGAATGATTGGCATTTCTGAAATATGCATGAGGATAGAAATTTTAATGTGAATTACCAAACGGCTTAATTTTTGCATTAGAGAAAGCATTAACATTAACAGCAACCTTATCTCATGAGAAAATATTTTGTTCAACAGTTTTGTGACTCACGTTTTAACATTTCGGAAGATTTGTATCTCTGTAATTGTTGTTGTATGCAGACCTGCTTACAAGTTCAGGCCTGTTGTCTGAAATAGAGATAATACCAATCACATTGAATCAAGTTCTAGAGAGTTGTACCAGTATTTTTCACGATGTTCGGCTATTGTAAAACGTTTTGTGAAAAAAGCTCATATTTTTGTACATGTAACTCTGTAACCTTTCCCATGGAAACTATTTACAAAGGTATACCATTAATCTGTGTGGTACTCGCCCTCTTCAAATCTGCTACTGAAAGTAGTTTCCAAACTTTCCACTTTAGCTTTATTATGTCATAAATTCACTTCCTACCTTTATATTCTTCAGATATTGGAGATATGAATGTTTTCATTTGACTGCTGAAAATATAATCCACATATTTGTTACTTCAATCTGCAGTGATATTGAATGCTCATCTAGATGAACTCAAGAGTGCTTTCAGTAAAGGTAAGATTGCCAATGCCAATCTGTTTTCATTCCCCTTCATACATATATTTGTATAATCTTCAGAGATTATAGAAATCTGTGCTTTGTATTAATAAATTCACTGTTTAGTTGAATAGAGAATTTATAGGTATGATCAGTATTGAAGAAGACTCCAGGAGTATCTATTCCTTTATATTGATTAGCATAATATCACAGAACAAGGAGCAAGAAAACACTAATAAGCTAGAAATATTTTACCTTTTGATGAATAAGCACTGTATCCTGCACTGTATAAATCGACACTATTAAAATCCTATTGTGATTGAGTATGTGAACTTTTTCTTTCTTTGCATTATTTAGAGGACTATCCAAGAGCAAGGGAGACGCTAATGAGGTTAAAGTACTATGCCAACATTGATGACAAAGTGACAGATAAGCTCGGAACAAACTGAGATGGAAGCTATTGACAAGCCATGGATTTTACATCATCACTCAGGTTTACTAATGCAATGAAATTTAACTACAATCATGTATTTAGGGTGGAGAGAATATAATCTTATCAATCTTGGAGAATTAATGTTGTAAGAATGTTGCAATCAATTGCAAATTGAATGCAAATCAGTTGAGGTAGATGCAATTAATTTTAGAATCAGTTGCAATTTGAAACGCATATCCCTCATTTGCCTATGGTTTGTGAAGAACCATTATGTAACAATAGTTTTGATTGGCTAACAATAGTATTTATTGGCTAACAATAGTTTTGATTGGCTACCAATCTACTGCTTCTTGCGCTCAATCACTAATGTGTTGTAACACCCCCTCAAGAACAGATTGGTAAAAGTATATATCTTTCATCCAGTCGAAGAGGATTGAAATGAGTAAATTAGAAAAAAAAAATGTAAATGGGTAATGAAGAAATGGCATTTCCTAGTAGAACTCTAGGGTTGGGTTGTTCATGATGATTTCTCTCCTCAGTTTTATTGGAATTTATGTCTTGTGTTAAATCACTGCGATTTCAAATGGTTGTGAAGTTTGATCAAGGGCATTATACCAACTTTCTTAGAAATTGTTTCCATTGGTGTAGTGCACCAAGGTATGAGAGTGTTTGCATGTGTGTGCATTGTATATTGATAATATTTATATTGTGAAATCTTAAATTTCATTCATATTGAATGTAGTGTGGTGGTTGAATTTTTTTCAGAATATGAACAGCTTGGGACTTGAATCAATCCCCAGCAATTAATTATTTTGCTATAAAAAATGATGTCAATATTTTCATTTCCATCCATGTGCCACGTAGCTATATGTGAGTGGTATAGCTATGGATGCCCATGATAACAAGTGATTGGCTTTGCATTCATTGAGGAGACTCTTGTGCAATTGTAAATAACTATGTACATCAGCCTCAGGGATGCCATGCAAAATTGTAATTAAAACAATGTACGAGCTAAACAAAATATGCCACTATAGAGAGTTAGCCTTTCTACACAGGTTCACACATTTCACCATGATCACCATAAAGTGGAAAAGCAATACAGCAGACTATTTCCAAATAACAGGTTGCAAATTAAAATGGGAAGACACTCTTATTAGGACCTTGCTATGGTAGTTTAGGCCAAGTAAAAATAAATCAAAGTTTCTTGTCCAGATTTTTCGAAAATGAGGAGGAGCAGGAACTTTGTTATTTGATATTTGATGTTTTTGTGGTTTACAACTTTTTGTCAACCGGGTTTTGAACAACTTTCCTCAGCATTACGTTAACAATTTCTTGTTAATTTCTAATCATGGCGAGACTTGCTTCCAATCAACTTGTCTGACTTGACTTCTCCCAAAAAGTGAGACTTTGTTTAATGTAATACTCCACCCCACGCCCAAATTAATTCCGAACGGGTTAAGACAGAACAAAGACCCTATTGACCAGATTGAAGTAATATGATCCACTGGTCCTTGGCTGGTCAGGCTGTGCATACCACACCTCTGCCTGTAATATAAACATTATAATTCGTATATATACATAGAGGTTTCAATAGAAAAAAAAAGAGAGAAAGGAGAGAGAGAGTGAGTGTGCAGAAATAAGAAAGTTAACAGAAAAACATATAGTTTAACATTTACAACAGGAGTATTGTATCTAATGGGTGGAGATGGCAGTTGAATTTGGGTTTCAAGCTTTTGCTTTTTAAGTCAAAATTTCTCTTTCTCAAGGGATAACAAATGTAGCTAAGCTTGTTGGCTTCAATACTGTTAAATGTTCTTTTTTTTAATATGATGATGCAGCAGCTCATCTGGATTTCAAGCTTTTGCTTCTTGAGTAGAACTTTATCCTAGCTCAAGAGACAATAAATCAAGCTGAGCATGTTGGTTTACAGTATATGATGATTATGCAGTGCCTTATCTGCTCATCTGGATTTCCAGCTTTTGCTTCTTGAGCATAACTTTCTCCCTCTCAAGTGACGATAGATCAAGTTGAGCCTGTTATCTCACAGTATATGATCTTATCTATGGTGGTGATGCTGCTGCTCATCTGGATTTCAAGCTTTTGCTTCTTGAGCATAACTTTCTCCCTCTCAAGTGACGATAGATCAAGTTGAGCCTGTTATCTCATAGTATATGCTCTTTTTTTGTGGTGACGTATACCCTTATCTGCGGCCTCCTCTTCTCAAGCCTCCTCCGCATGCTCCCGTGTTGAAAATCTAGGCTGCTCTGTGGTTTGCTTCACTACCTCTTCCTCCATGTCTTGTTCCTCAAGAACATCCGGTGGAATGACATCATGTTGCATCAGCTTGAATTAAAATAAAGAAAATTGTAATTAATCAAACAGAATTAAAAAAAAAGGTGTTATTCATCATTCATTCAATTGATAACACCAATCACTGCTCATTATTTTTGTAACTAAGAATTGCACCTCAAATATCCTTCAAGACTTCAAGCTGTTGCTTTTGGATTTCAAGCTTTTGCTTTTTGAGCATAACTCTCTCCCTCTCAAGTGACAACCTATCAAGCTGAGCCTGTTGGCTCACGGTATATGATCTTTTTTTTTATGGTGATGATGAAGTCCCTAATCTGTGGCCTCCTCATCTGCAGCCTCCTCTGCAGACTCCCGTGTTGAGAAACTAAGTTGCTCTGTGGTCTGCTCCGCACCCTCTTCATCGGGGTGATGTTCCTCAGGATGTTCAGTTGGCACTACATCATGTTGCATCAACTGGAATTGAAATGAATTAAAGATAATTGTAATTAGTCAAACAGAATAAGATAAAAGTGTTAGTCACCATTCCTTCAATTGATAACACCAATCATTGTACATTATTCATACAACAGTTGAGGATTGCAACTCGAATATCCTTCAAGACCTCAAGCTGTTGCTTTTGCATACTACTTGTTAAAGTCTCTGTTCCGAAGCGGGCAACAGCCAGATCCTTATCAAAAAGAGAGTTCTTTTTGGCGGATTTTACTTTGTGCCACACAGTTTTCGCAATAGAAACATCTTGACCAAGGAATACCTAGCAACATAATATGCAAAAATAGTTTTTGTGAAAATGATAATGAAAGTTATAGGAAACTTCAAAGAAAAGAGTCCATTATTCCTTAGCTCTTAGCACTCTGCAAAGTTTTCAGAAATTTTCAAAAGGATTTCACTGCAATGCCTAGCTTGTTGTATCTCAACTAACTTTGCCGTCTGCGGAACTATTGGTTAGTGTCTGTTCCGAAGAGAGCCACTTTGAAGACACTAAATATCCCGTGAATCCAATAAAAAAATCGGTTCTTGTTTTAACGGCAACAGTTATCTTGCTTTCACGGCAACAGTTATCTTGCTGAATATAAAGAGTCGGGGGAAGAACTCCATCTTTGCTCTACTGCACCAGTGTATTTGTGAGAAAATTGATGACCATATTAGAATCATGTCCATCTTCCAGAGTAAGGTACGCATGGAATGTCCTGCCATGAACTAGACAACCGTCAATGTGAGGCTGCAATCGGTTCTTATCCTAGTCCTAGCAATGATAAGAAAATTATAGCTCTCTGAATATAAAGAGTTTGAGGAAGAATTCCATCTTTGCTCTCCTGCACTAGTGTATTCATCAGACAATTCATAACCAATTTTACCTCTTGAAATATTGAAGCCACTATCTATTCTATATTAGGGCTCAGAATTATAGTCATTCCTTGTCTTACATGGATCAGATATACTCCTACAAGTAACGCCTTTAGCATTAAGAAAAGGTATTCAAAAGTGGCTCTATTGTAATAGGAATGTGAGAAAAGAAGTGTTGGACAGAATACAAATTACAAATAACATGATATCATATGAAGGGGGTGATAAAGACAATTTCATAAGAAAGGGGTGATAAAGACAAAAGTCACAAAATAGAAAAGGCACAAAATAATAATAGCGGCAAAGTGTTCTCTGAGTTTAGATGGTTTATATCTTCACGGTGGGTCCAAAGTATCCCCTCGTGTAGCTCCTCTAATAAGCCAGACCACCAGTAAACATAGTTAAGAAAAAAGCAAGATTAGATGACTGATATCAAGCACTCCAGCCAACATGGCCTCCACATTCCTTTGGTTGTCACCATGGTAACTAACAGGGTATGTCATTCAGTAAAAATGGCTGACGTTATATTTGAGATCATCCAGGTATGGTGAAAGAAGGCAAGTCATCTCTGCTCTAATAGCACTGTTACAATTATCCGGTTCTGGCAATAGCAGTAATAGGCAAAACACACGTCTCCAAAAATGATTAGATGGCCATCTCCCTTCTTGTATTATGCTTTCGCCATGTAATTATCTTGCTGAATATAAAGAATTGGGGGAAGAATTCATTTTTTTTTTGTATTCATCATACAATTCATAACCAATTTCACCTTTTGAAATATATTTGAAGCCACTAAATATCCTGTGAATCCAATAAATAACTGGATCTTGTTTTAACGGCAACTATTATCCTGCTGAATTTGAGGGAAAGATTCCATCTATGTTCTCCTGCACTATTCGTCAGACAATTGATGACCATATTAGAATCATGTCCATCTTCAAGAGTGAGGTACGCATGGAATGTCCTGCCATGAACTAGACAACCTTCAATGTGAGGCTGCAATTCGTTCTTATCCTTGTGCTAGCATTGATAAGAAAATTATAGCTCTCTGAATATAAAGAGTTTGGGGAAGAATTCCATCTATGTTCTCCTGCACTAGTGTATTCATCAGACAATCGATGACCATATTTGAATCATGCCCATCTTCAAGAGTGAGGTAAGCATGGAATGTCCTGCCATGAACTAAACAACCTTCAATGTGTGTATTTTTTGCACCATTGACCTGGTTTGGTGGTTTCCTTCAGTCTGGGTGCAGGGTCATCATCATCATCAATATCAATAACGATATTGAGCTCTCTTCCATTATTCTGTCCCACCCAATATTCATTGCATGTATCGTCTGATCAATGGGTGCGATCAACCAATTGATGACCATATTAGAATCATGTCCATCTGCCAGAGTGAGGTAAGCATGGGAATGTCCTGCCATGAACTAAACAACCTTTAATGTGAGGCTGCAATTGGTTCTTATCCTTGTGCTAGCCTTGATAAGAAAATATAGCTCTCTGAATATAGAGTTGGGGGAAGGGGAAGAATTCCATCTTTTGTCTCCTGCACCAGTGTATTCATCAGACAGTTGATGACTAATTTTACCTCTTGAAATATTGAAGCCACTAAATTTCCAATGAATCTATTCTATATTAGGGCTCAGAATTAGTCATTCCTTGTCTGACATGGCTCAGATATACTCCTACAAGTAATTTGATTTGATTTGATTTTGAATAAAGGTATGAATAGGAAATGTGGGTATAAACATAATTATAACTTTTTTACACTTGTGGTCCAACAATCGGTACATGCTGCCAGCAGATACGGGCTGGGTGTTTCGTTTTCCTCCGACACCTGTGGAATGAAAGATGAGAAGTTTGAAGTGATGGAGATTTACGATCTTAGCATCAAGAAAAGGTATTAAAAAGAGTCTCTATTGTAATATCAATCTAAGAAAAGAAGTGTTGGACTCACTGAATATCTCCTCCATCTTCTCAGGATTGATTTGTGGTCTCACATCTCCAGAGTTGACGTTGCATTTTGTGCCTGTGAGGATGTGTGTGGCCATCTCCCTTTGTGTATTATGCTTTCGCCATAATTATCCTGCTGAATATAAAGAGTTGGGGGAAGAATTCCATCTTTGCTCTCCTGCGCCAGTGCAGTATTCATCAGACAATTGATGACCATATTAGAATCATGTCCATCTTCAAGAGTAAGGTACGCATGGAATGTCCTGCCATGAACTAAACAACCTTCAATGTGAGGCTGCAATTGGTTCTTATCCCAGTCCTAGACTTGATAAGAAAATTATAGCTCTCTGATTATAAAGAGTTTTGGGAAAGATTCCATCTATGTTCTCCTGCACTAATGTATTCATCAGACAATTGATGACCATATTTGAATCATGCCCATCTTCAAGAGTAAGGTACGCATGGAATGTCCTGCCATGAACTAAACAACCTTCAATGTGAGGCTGCAATCGGTTCTGATCCCAGTCCTAGACTTGATAAGAAAAGTATAGCTTTCTGAATATTAGAGTTGGGGAAGAATTCCATCTTTGCTCTCCTGCACCAGCGTATTCATCAGACAGTTGATGACTAATTTTACCTCTTGAAATATTGAAGCCACTAAATATCCAATGAATCTATTCTATATTAGGGCTCAGAATTAGTCATTCCTTGTCTGACATTGCTCAGATATACTCCTACAAGTAATTTGATTTGATTTGATTTTGAATAAAGGTATGAATAGGAAATGTGAGTATAAACATAATTATAACTTACACTTGTGGTCCAACAATCGGTACATGCTGCCAGCAGATACGGGCTTGATGTCTTGTTTTCCTCCGACACCTGTGGAATGAAAGATGAGAAGTGTGAAGTGATGGAGATTTACGATCTTAGCATCAAGAAAAGGTATTCAAAAGAGTCTCTATTGTAATATCAATCTAAGAAAAGAAGTGTTGGACTCACTGAATATCTCCTCCATCTTCTCAGGATTGATTTGTGGTCTCACATCTCCAGAGTTGACGTTGCATTTTGTGCCTGTAAGGATGTGTGTGGCTATCTCCCTTTGTGTATTATGCTTTCGCCATAATTATCTTGCTGAATATAAAGAATTGGGGGAAGAATTCATTTTTTGCTCTCCTGCAGTAGTGTATTCATCATACAATTCATAACCAATTCCACCTTTTGACATATATTTGAAGCAACTAAATATCCTGTGAATCCAATAAATGACTGGATCTTGTTTTAACGGTAACTATTATCCTGCTGAATTTGAGGGAAAGATTCCATCTATGTTCTCCTGCACTATTCATCAGACAATTGATGACCATATTAGAATCATGTCCATCTTCAAGAGTGAGGTACGCATGGAATGTCCTGCCATGAACTAAAGCGACCTTCAATGTGAGGCTGCAATCGGTTCTTATCTCACTCCTAGACTTGATAAGAACATTATAGCTCTCTGAATATAGAGTTGGGGAAAGATTCCATCCTTGTTCTCCTGCACTAGTGTATTCATCAGACAATTGATGACCATATTTGAATCATGTCCATCTTCCAGAGTGAGGTATTAAAGCATGGAATGCCCTGCCATGAGCTAAACAACCTTCAATGTGAGGCTGCAATCGATTCTTATCCCAGTCCT
Source organism: Temnopleurus reevesii (assembly GCA_036244855.1). Classification (NCBI taxonomy): domain Eukaryota; kingdom Metazoa; phylum Echinodermata; class Echinoidea; order Temnopleuroida; family Temnopleuridae; genus Temnopleurus; species Temnopleurus reevesii. Next base: position 13,550 of record BQKZ01002414.1, read on the forward strand.
AGCAATGATAAGAAAATCATAGCTCTCTGGTTTAAAGTGTATACAAAACAATTTCTCACACTGTACCTGTATAAAGCAGTAATACCTCATGCAATTCAAGTGAACGCACATTTGAGTTAGTTAACAAGTATAAATATGTTTATTATTTACCATATGGCTGTTTTAGAGTTACTTTATCAAGTGGCATGATTTTATGAGAAACATAATTGACAATTTACTATTTGTTGTGTGTGCTTCAGAGCTTTTGACATTCATGAAGCCTTTTCTTCTGGAGTGTTCAGAAAAGTTTTTTTTTAAGATTACACTTGAATCGTTGCTCTGAGTCTGTCCATCCTAATGTTTGTCCATTTGAGCCGGCTGCTGTATTTTGATTCATACGACTGTGATTAGAGTAGGCAGTTGAGTATAGAAAAGTAACAAATAAACATCCAGCCTTGGGATTTAAGCTCTTTTTCTTTTTGATGAGTCTTTAACTCATATATCAGATACATATACATCAATATAACCAAACATAAACAAATATAATTATAAACAACTTAGCTAAATCTTCGACATTTCAACAACCCGACTTAAAAATTAAGATTGTGCAGCCGTTTTGCGCTGGCCGCCGTCTGCTGGAGACAAGATTCGACGGAAGTTCCCCGAATCGACGCCACCACCTGCCCGACGTCCCCAATAAACGCCTCGGAATGCCACGATTTCCGAGGTACGACGGGCACGTAGGGGGCGTCCGTCTCCAGCAGAAGACGGTTACTTGGAATGGCTCTAACCCCCATTTTTCTTAACCGCCCCTATGTGTTGTTGCCCCAATATGAGGCCATCCCAGTAACGCCAAAGTAGGTATTGGGAAAGGCACGAAGCCACTCGTCCACGATATCCGGGGAGCCAGCAAAACAGTGCATATGTATGCGCTGGCTCCCCGGGCAATGCCGACGAATGGCCTCCAGCCCAAGGGCGTATACGGAGCGCGCAATCGGCTCCCCGCCGCACCGGCGATCCGCGCGACCCCGGAGGTGAAGGACGAGGATGCGGCCGGTTGACAGACCCAGGATCCGCTCTAAGAGCTTCTCCTGCCCCGTCCACCGTCAGATCGAGACCAACCTCCGAAATCGCCCAGATCCTCGGATCGGCGAGGGTCGAGCGCAACGCTTGAAAGTGTCGTTCAGGAAGTCGCGCCGCGTGCTTCGGGTGGATCCCCACGGCCACCGCGTGCCCCTGCGGAAGGCTTTCAAGTATCAGGTCCAGGAAGTCGGGGTTTGCATACCTCTTAGGGTCACAAAAATTCTGGACCCCCCCGACCAACTCGACCGGACACCTGGGACCTCCCACAAGGGTCGATTCCCTACCCTTCCTTCCTACCCTATCTGGGTGAAAATGGGAATCCACCGCTGGGAGCCGTGGAGACCCACTCGCGACTGCGGTTCCCCTCCCCACAGGGGCATCGGTCATCAGGGTCGACAACAGACGGGGTAAACCCCGTCCACGGCCAACCCCGACAAAAGAGCCCCCAGAGAGAGGGGCAGGACCTCTACCGAACGTAGGCCCAGCAGGGCGCACAGGAAGCGGGCAAGGAACGGCTCCGGCCAATAACTCTGCCATCTTAGCCCTCTTCGCCCGCTTACTGCGCGCCCGCTTCTTGCGATTTTTTTCGAGCTTTTTTAGCGCTCGCGCAGCCTGGTCATCATTACCTTCGGCCACCGCGCCCACCCCTAATGGAACGGGCAGCAGGGCTTCCGGCATATGCTGGCCAGGTGTTTGGGGGACGCGCTGTGCTTGGAGGACGCGCTGTGCTGGATCGGCAACTCCCTCAACCACCGCGCCCATCCCAAGTGGGACGGTCAGCGGGGCCACAGGGATCTGCTGACCCACACTATCTCTTTCTATGCTCTTAGGTACACAAGCACTCCCCTCGGCGTCCGCGCCCACCCCTATTGGAGCGGTCAGCGGAGGCCCAGAGGGTGCACCTACCTCCATGTCGTCAACTTCTGTTGCCGCCAGCCCGATATTGAAGGGAATGAGTGGTCCAAACCCCGGCGGTGGCGGCAGCTTGTCTGCATCCATCTTGAGCTGTATAGGAAGACAAAAGAGAGTAGAATGCAAGTGGTTAGTGTGATCTCTACCTTCCTACACAGAGAGGACATAACCACCTCATCTCATCGAGCCGCTCAGTCACAGAAAAGCCAACGCATGCCCCATGAAACCATTTGTCACATTTATCGCAACAGATCATGAGGAGGCCGTCATCGGGCTTCCGACAAAAGCAAAAAAGTTTGCCTTCGCCAGGAACCCCAACATCAGCCTCACTCTGATCTGTGCACTTCTTAAGACGGTCATGGTTATATGTTGCGACGGCCTTCCTGAAAGCTACTCGATACAGATAAGGCGATAACTTAGCGATAATGACTGCCGGCCCTTTCCAAGTGGGGCTTAATTTACGAGATTTCCCCTTGGAAACGGCCGACATTAGAACGTATACACGATCGTTTACTTCAAATTGCCTTGTGTATTGCCGTACATCATAATCCCGCTTCATTTTCCGTTGTGCGGATTTTATTGCCGCGCGGGCCGAAACATGCGCTCTGCGCATAGCACAAACCAATTCTGCAACATATGCTTCCTTGGTCTGTGCTTGCGCAATCTGAGGTACGGAAAACACAAGATCTGTTGGCAAATTTATTTCGCGACCTAACATCAGCTTATTTGGAGTAAACCCCGTTGTGCGATTAATGGAAGAACGAATGGCACCAGCAATTTGTTGTAGATGCTTGTCCCAATCTCTCTGAGATTTGGAAACATAACACCTGATTGCATCCATCAATGTCCTATTCATCCTTTCGACTTGTGCGTTTGCTTGTGGGAGGAAGGCTGTAGTTTTGGATTTGTGTATTTCAAGGACTCGACATAATTCCTTGAAAAGCAAAATCTCAAAGTTCCTGCCCTGATCTGTAAATACTTGAAATGGGTATCCGAACCGGCAGGAGAAACTGTTCACTGCGGCGTGAGCAGTAACTTCTGCCGTTTGGGAAGGCAGGGGTACGCATTCCACCCACTTAGTAAACTGGTCTACCATTACCAATATGTGTTCATTGCCCTGAGTTGATTTTGGGAGTGGACCCATAAAATTGAGATGGACACGCTCCATAGGCATGCTCGCATGATAGCTTTTCATGGGATGCCGCCCAGGGCGCGTGGCCTTCTTGTTCTGATTAGGGTCTGAAGGTGATGCCAGGAGATCTTTTGCCAAAATGCAAATATTGCACTTTGTCATTCTTGTAATCTGTGATCAATTCAATGGCAGTTATTGAATAAGTTTAGTACAAGTGTATTTGATTCCGTTTTCTGATATTGAAATTCCCTTACTTAGTACCTTAGTGTCTCCTCATCTTTTTAATGCTTGGTGCAAAAATGTACAAATCGATCTTGCAGGTGATATTGTAAAATAAGACAGACTTACCTTTGTAAATGTTACATAGTCAAAATGCTTCTTCCAAAGTTGCGTAAAGTAGGTCCTTGATATAGGATTCTTCATACACCTGATGAGGATTTACCTCTATTTTTTATTCATAAACATACTCTACCGATATAATTATCACCAGCACATAATCCCTATCATAACCACACACCTTTTGACATCAACAATTCACACGTTTCAACACCACTTTCAACTTCAATAAACTAACCTTCTAATCCTGGTCTGGCTTGCTCAACTGAGGCTTCTTGACACTGTACGTGAGCCCACTTGACTTGTGTAGTCTTCCCCCAAATAACCCACTTAGAAGTAGGTGCCCCGTCCTGGCGTAAAATACCCGACAGAGCAAATGAGCTTACTGACACATGTGAACACTGTCAGGCATGAGGCAAGAATGAGGAAGTGAATTTCCCGCGAGTACACAGCTGAAATCGGGTTTTGGACCATACCACTCCTTAGAAGGGGTAGAAAGCTCATCTGTAGTGCAAGGGCCAGAGAGATGCCTAATTTGGACCAATCAGAGGTCTCCCTAGACTGTCTGAGAATATCAACCCCCTGTTCCCTAATAGGCGGTTCCACATCCGGGCATCTTTTGGCTTTCCATAACTGGGAAATTAATTCACTGGATTATGAAGCCTCCTGCTTCACTTCCCCCTTTCCTATCAGAAAGGTCCCCGTCCTATACAAAATAAACGGAACATTCAAATAAAAATAACCCAAATGACAAATTTCTGTTCAATGTCCTTTTTTAAACACATGGGCTGGTTTTGCCAAAAATATTGACAATTGGAGTCAGTTTCTTTGACTCCACCTTTGATCTTCAACTTTTTAGAACATAGGTGAGTGCCCGAGTCATGTCTTCTTGGACTCAAATATCATTTCAGAAAATGACCCTTCAAAATATTCCCAGGGCCACCCAGAGTAATTCACATCAAAACATCTATCAAAAAATAAACCTTCCGTTCTTGGATATATCTTCTTAGGTTTTAAACAAGGAAATAAACATATATCCAAACTTTGGATAGTCTTTGCAATTAATCAGATCTCTGAACTTGTTTCACTCAAAAATAATAATCAGGTAGGCCCTAACTGGGTATCAATATTAACTTAGACACCAAAGAGTTCCTTGGCGTTTTTTGCCGTGCGAGAAGCGACCATGGTAGTCGACTCGCATCTTGCTTGTGCCACGATAGTGACTACGTCGGCGATGTAGGCTTGGGTGCTGACGTCTCCTCTTCTGCCATACGGCCGCATGTAAAGGGCATCAGTCTCTACAAGGAGACGGTCAATTGGAACATGCCTCAAACCAGCCAGCTGCTCATTCCCGAACTCAGCTACCTTGGCAGAAAAGCTGAAATACGTATGGGGAAAATAGTGCAACCAGCGGTCAATCTGATATCTGGATGCTGTACAACAATGAATCTGTACTCTCTGTTGAGAACAACAATGTCGCTTCAGAGAGTCCCGGGCGTCCTGATGCACGTCCTCCCCAAGCTGGTCCTCCTTAGATCCTCGTAAGTGGAGGACGATCACTCGTCCAGCAGAAGCCTTTAGTGCCAAGACCCTGTCGAGGAGCTCTTGCTGCTTACGCCAGGACCTCTTTGGCCGAGAATGGTCGAGGCCAATCTCGCCAATCCCACGGACACGCGGACTGTAGACCAAGTCCATAAACTGCTGAAACTGTTGAGGTCTGACGTCTTTGGCTTCCGAAGGATGGTACCCAATTGAGATGACAAAACCAGGCTCCTTAGGGAAAGAGACCCCGCCGAAACCATGTGGGTCGCAAAAGTTTACGACCCCGCCTACCAAAACTGCAGGCGTCTGCGGCTTGGTGCCTTTCGTCGCATCCAAGCAATCAGCAAATCTTGACAACTTCAGCTTCCGGCACGTCCGGTCGGCATGGAAGTGCGAGTCGAAGCACTCTACGGGCTCTGGCTGTTCCATCACTTCCATCGAGTCTTCCTTCGGGGCGGGCTCGGTAACCGGTACCGGCTGGTCCACTGAATTTGGATCCTTGTCCTCGTGACCACCCTGAATGGGCTGGTCGTCATTTGCCGGTGTCTCCTGACTCCCCTTAGAAGGCGGGTCCTTCATGGTCGGTGCATCCTGACTCCCCTTAGAAGGCAGGCCCTTCATGGCTGGTGACTCGGGACTCCCCTTAGAAGTCAGGTCCTTCATGGCTCCAATTGCCACCACATCTCCTTGCGCACGGCGGTCCAGGAGGTTAAACACAAAAATGAAAAGCCTCCAGTGCAGCAGGATGGCCGGGCAACAGATGTCCTCCAGTGAAAAGGGCAGCTGGTAAGCCCATCCCTCCTGCTTTGCTAGCGCTTCCATCCGGTTGGCATCCTCCGCCGAGATAGGTGCCTTCTTGTTCCCACTCCAGTTATAACGCACATAACGTGTGAGGGCGTCCATCGGAGCTCTGCTTCCGAGCACTTGTGTCTTGATATACTTCAGGCACTCGCCCTGCAACCGCTGAACCATCGAACTTGAGTTGGCTTCTTGGAAACACTGTGGGAAGTGGTGAACGCAGTGTTTCCTCACATGCGAGACTCGTCTCCTGCATCGGAGCCAAGGACAAACCTGTGTCCCACGCTTAGAGGATGGAGCAGTGTGCGGAGCCTCCTTCCTCTTCCTCGACGATCCCTCCTTCGGCTTGTGGCTCGCTTCAGGGCCAGTCTCGCGATCCTCACAACCTGCCTTCGAGCCGGCCTCTGCTACGGTATCCTGTCCGATATGGCCTGCTTGAGAGCTAGCCCCAGCTAAGGTTACCCAATCTTTGATGGACCCACGCGTACGTGCTGAGCCCGGCAAATCCACCCAAACTCTAGGCGGATGCCCCACATCCAATTCTGATTCGAGTGCTGAGTTTACATTATCAACACTCATATCCACCTCCTCCCAATCTATCCCATCATCACTTCCCCCCAACCCCAAATTCTGTACGGAATGATCCATGGTGATAACTATGACGACGATGAGGACTCCCTGCATGCAGAAAGAAAAAGATCCTGTTCCTGCATCTCATATCCTTCATACACATTTCCGATGTTGCTGCAACAAGGAAGCCGGGTACGTCCAATCATTGGGCAGGAGTCGCCCATTTTCATTACATAATTTTCCATGAAATCAATTGCTGCACAACCTGTGAATAGAATGAAAGTAGCACCATACTACAGCTATGTCAATGAAATGAGAAAATAAAGTCTTCCAGTATTTGTTTGTCTTGCGTAAAAGATCATACTTGAACAATTAATCTGAATCAACTCAACCCCATACATGTATATCGATTATAACTTTGTACTACTTTTGGCTGTTTAACAATTTTCATTTGGAAGGTCCCATCTTCCTTGACTCTCCGAGGGCAATGATCAAATTCAGATGCAGCATGAAAGGATGGCAAAAGGCTTGTAATTTTATTGTCTTTCCACTGAGTGATAACAATGTCCCCATCTCTTTCTCACCTCCTATTGCCACGTTTAGCTTGCTTTATTCCATTGGACTGTTGAGGCTTCCATTTCTTTTAGGAATCCCTTTCTTCCCTTGTTAACAGTCCCACAAGCTTCAACGTAGTTATTTGTGTTATTGCGTCTAATTGGCAAGTCTCGGCGAAACACACTGCCCATTCTTGATGACAATTGTGAAGTTTCCCAACATGTGCTAAAAAGTGCGGATATCCCCGAGCAACTGTACTGTGATTGAGCTCTTCGAAAGCATCACCCAGAGCATCTTCTGATGTTGCAAAGGTCATCTCCTTGACAGGAAGAAAAATCTCTGGCCGATGCTCCTTCCTGATGGCGTTTTCTGTATCCTAAAGGAATCTTCACACAGCCTGCAGCAGGTAGAACACACACAAAATTAAAGTGGAATGTGGAAACACTGCTGGCAGGCTCTGCCTCTCTGATTTGCTATCGTCGGACAAAAAACATGGCCGTGTGCCACGCCCGAAAAAGGCCTCTTCAGGTATTATATCCAGGTTCAGTTTCAGTGCCAGGGTAATGCACTCCCTAGACTCGGAGGTCACAATCAAGCATCCCAGGGGCAATCCACCAGCAACACTATGGGTCAGCAGCATGAAAACCCTACAGTCCTATCGATCCATGCCACCTGATGCACCAATGAAGACAAGTTCTCCACCATATTCATGTTTCTGACTGCACCGTTTCATGAGTGGAGAGCACAGAGTGATGGCGATTTTGTTGTTGACCTGATCAATTTTAGCACAGACTTCACCAATCTCAGTGTTGTACCATGCTATTGCACACTCAAGGTCGTTCAGGAGCTTCTCTCCGCTTGCAGCGTCATAGGCCTCGTCGCCGCCCTACCCTGCTTCTTAAACCTTGGGCTAAATTTGCCCTCTAAGGAACTACTTATCAAAGTCTCTATCCCGTAGAGGGTCACTGCCAGATCCTTTACAAAAAGGGAGTTTTTCTTAGCTGATTTGACCTTGTGCCACACTGTTTTTGGGAGGACCACATCTTGACCAAGGCATACCTAAAAAGATAATATGTAAAAATAGATTTTGGTGAAAATGATTAGGAAAGTTGTAGGAAACTTGAAAGAAAAGAATCCATTATTCCTTAGCATTGCCAGTTTTTTTTTAGATTATGGATTTTCTCTCTAAAATATCTCCCCATCTTGCTCCTCACTTTTTCATGATCTTCATTAGGCAAATTTTTTGTTCCTAGTCGGGTCTTGAAACACTCTGCAAAATTTTCAGAAATTTTCAAAGCGATTGCAAATTTCGTCTTTGGAGGAGGTGCCTCAGAGTCCCGCCTCCCGGCCTAATCCATGCATGTATCAGTTACTTACCCAAATGAAATTCTCTTGGAACAGTACATGAGAATGTGATTATTGA
>BQKZ01002414.1:34030-45434 GCA_036244855.1 Temnopleurus reevesii
CCCTGCCTGCCCAATTCAGCTGCACAGCCAACTCATTAGAGAACAACTTGTTGCATGCGCGTGCAACAGCTTCTTGGTGGTTTACGTGGCAGAATGTCTGACCTTACGACTCTGACGTCGGGCGACACCGCGGCCAGAAAGTATATGGTCTGAGCAATTTCAAAGTATATGCAATTCTTTGGGATACAGCCCGCGTCATTCGTGCCCACGTGTACAACGATATATGTGGGCGGGTCCATAGAATGTTGAAAGGACATGACATAATCCCACAGTTCTGCTAAATGAAGCCCTCGCTTCCCTCTCCACGTGATGTTTACGTTAAATCCGAGGTTGACGCCTGTACGTAATATGGCTAACAGAGATGCCCATTGGACGATGGAATCCCCCACTATCCAGATGTGTGGCCCACTGACATGTGCGTTGGGAGACCCGGTTGGCAAGAGAGAGTAGAGTGGGAGGGAAGGGGAAGAAAATGGGGTGATGGAAGGAAAAAAACAAAAAACAAAGAAAAGAACGAAGTGAACGGCAAGCATTTCATGTGCATAAAATACTCTCATACAAACTAATGACCGAGATGGTACAGAGGCAAGAAATAACATTTGTGTTATCGATAGTATAAAATAACCAACATCCATTAATATTGGACAAGTTCGTCTAGAACTTTCCCTATCACCCCTTCCCCCCCCCCACCACCTAAAGGCTTAAACTGCCTACCATGACCAGAAAAGTAAAAGAAGTCAAATTGAGCTGATAAGCAATACATCCGCAGTGGCGATGTGCATTTATTCCCTCCCCTTTACACAAGGGTTACCCCCCCCCCCAGCACTACTTAACTTTTTACGAGGGTGATGTGGTTGTAGTGTGAACTAGTTTGCTCATATCCACCTGTATATAATGAAGAAACGATTGAGAGACCCAACGACCCATCCTTTAAATCTGTTACTTCATATGCCCCCTCATCGCAGCGGTTGTCTCTGCCCCAATGCAAAACGAATGAGTTGTGTAGCATTGTAAAGGGGAGGCCCACGTGCGAGACACAGTGCTGCAAAACACATGTAAATCCGCGCCTAGTCAGCGGGGAGGCATCAAAGTGCCAGAAAATAGCTGAGCCTTGCTCCGATCTTATTCGTGAATACGCTTCCACTGCGGACACAGGGCACATTGGAAATGTTACATAGTCAAAATGTTTCTTCCAAAGTTGTGTTAAGTATGTCCTTGATATAGGGTGCTGTTTCAGCATCTCATATTCTTCATACACATTTCCGATGTTACTGCAACAAGGAAGCCGGGTACGCCCAGTCATTGGACAGGAGTCACCCATTTTCATTACATAATTTTCCATGAAGTCAATTGCTGCACAACTTGTGAATAGAATGAATGTAGCACCATATTAGATAAAAGCGGCAACAAAGCTTATCACCTATTCATTGATTGAACCACAGCATGCTAATATCTGAAGAATGTGATGTAACAGATAGCTTTCTTGGGCTTGATTCTGCATTGCCGGTTCAAGTCCTAAGTTTGTTTAATATCGAGGTGGCTTGGTGAGTTTTGTTCTGTCTGTGTCCAATCATCATTGATATGTGGTTTATTCCAGCAGTGAGATTTGCTTGTAAGTGTTGTGCATATGTCCTGCATCCGTCATCGTCCTTAGCATCGATATGCTCTGCCAAACCCTGTACTGCAGTCTTCACTTCAGCGATTTCCGCTAGGAGTCCAGAGATTTCCCCCATCAGACGAGCCTCCCTCCTGACGATTAGGTCGCTCAGCCTGTCTACCTCTGCTCCTTTTGTCACCCTCTTCTTAGTTCTTTCCCTCTTTGCTGGCGATTTCTTAGTAATGATTGGCAAAGGTGCTGGTTCCAAACCTCCCAAAGCAGGTGTCATCACTAGTACTTCCTCTTCCTTTCTTACTTACTTTTCCTGTTAGTAGGGATTTTATCTTGAACACAAAGTCACTCAGTTTTCTTGTTACAACGCAAGGTCCAACCCAAAATGCAGATTTCAGTTTAGGAGAGAGACCTTTGCGTTTAGTAGAATCTAGGTAGTAGACTACATTCCCTTGACTCTAGCTATGAAAGAATAACTGAAAATCATAATCCTTTTTCTGTCTTTGGCTTTGTGCGGCAAGACGTTCACGAGTTAATTTGTATGCATCCTTGAAAGTGAATAACACATTGGAAGCATACCCATCATATTCATAGTCATTCATCTCTGGCGTGTCCTCATCGAGGATGATATCAATTAGGGTTCTAACCTCACGCCCCAACATAAAACGCCCCAACGGGATTAAAACTTCCCCAATATGGAGTCCACGCCTGGCTTCCAATATGCAATCATATTTGTACATAAAGTCAAGTCCAATCAAGCCTTCATCACTTATATCAGCAACATATGCAGTCCAGGAAAAATTTTTAGAACCCATGTTCATATTTGCTTGGATAGTCCCGTGTACAGGTAAATTTCCTTTGTCTGCTGTTTGGAGCTGGGTATGATTGGCTAAGGGCGAGTTTCTTTGGGTATCCGCTCATAGAGTTCAGTTGTTGACAAGGTGAATTGTTTATTGGCTAGGGAGGCTGCTCAACTAGTTTTGTGAGTTTGTCGATTCGCTCGTCGATTGCCATGATGTGCTCTCTTATTTCCAAGAATTTATCATTCCCTGAATCATCTGCCCTGTTTATCCACCTCACCTGCCTTGCTCCCCTTCTCGATTCCTCTCTCAGATGATGAAATTGTTCTGCAATCTTGCAGGCTTCTTGCAGGGTAGTGGTCTCTTGCATGCGTAAGGCCATTGCCATCGAGCTGTCGCCAAGCCCTCGTAGGAAATGCCAAGTCGATATCATTTCATGCGTCGCGGAGTCGGCAGTCGGATACCCGAAAGTAGTCGACGAATATCCGCGGTGTAGTTGGCGATAGACTCCCGCTGGCCAAGTTGACGAAGCTAGAGTTGTGAAACATAGGTGGAGGGACTTTTCCTGGCAGCAAAGCGATCTTTCAAGACAGAGACTAGTTCATTAAAGTGACTTATGTAAAGTGACTTATGCCAGAAGACGGATGCGTTTTTCTGCATTGTCCCATTTACATGTGAGAGCCAAGTTCCTGAAGGTGAAGATGAAGCTCTCCCACAACCTCCCATTTCCATTGTATGGCTCCTAAGGTGGAAGCTGGACCCTAATGGCACCAGCCTGAACGGGGATGTCCAATTTTTCCTTAACATCATTGCTATCCAATTCTTTCAAAATCTCGTTCACTTCAGTTAGCTTTTGTGCAGACGCGAGAGCTGCTTTCAACTCCCTGATTTCTCCTTCGAGATCAGCTTTACGTTTCCTTGGAGACATTGTTATAGAATAGTGGACTGGCCTGATGCTAGGTTCCCCTGTCAGGTCTCCCTTGAAGTGGTCCTCAAACTCCAGCATATGAGGTGTTGACTTCCTCTGTATCTTGGGTTGTGTTAGATTGCTGCTTCAGGTTTTTGATCTTTGATTTTATTTGCTTAGCTGCAGTTTGATCGAGTTAAAAAAAGGCTTTGCTGCCCTACCCTGCTGCCCTACCTACATCCTCCAGCCAAAAGTTGAAGCTCACAATCTTGAGTGACTAGCAAATCCCTTCATTCATGTCCTCAAACCAACCATCAAGGTTGGATTCAAGTTCTTCACGGAGTTGGGTCAGTTCTGGCCTAATGTTTGGTTCCCCTGCCAAGTCTCCCGTGAAGTGGTCCTCAAACTCCAGCATATAGGTGTTGACTTCCTCTGTATCTCCGGTTTTCATAGATTATTGCTTCAGGTTTTCAATCTTTGATTTTATTTGCTTAGATGATTTTCCACACCCATGATAGCCAGGCTTAACTTTTATAAGTCTGTCATACTTCCTTCTTGCTCTTGGTTATCCTAGATTCGATGGCGTCAAAAACGGCATCATCACGCCAGAGGTCCACGAGATTCCCGTGTGCTCCTCAGTCCAATGTGGCATCGTATTCGTAGCTGTTTTAAAAAATTGTTCAAATGATTCGATCCATCCTTTTCACGATCTGTTCCATGTCATCGTATGCTGGTCTCCCACCTAGTTTGGTCCAAAGTGTAAATGGCTTTAGCTTCCACAGGTTGTAACCAAACTGAAATTGTTGAAATGATTTGATCAATCCTTTTCACGATGTGCTTCATGTCATTGTTTGTTGCTCTCCCATCGAGTTTTGTCCACAGTGTAAATTACCTTAACTTCGACAGACTGGTGGTCAATTAATTCCAGTCCAATCAAATGTATCTGAAAATCCTACATGGATATCTCCTGATGTTACAAAAATTTGATTTAGGTTTAGCTCTGATGGGACAATTTTAACAAATGCCTCTGATAAGTAGCAACAAAGCATATGCTTATTTGCACATATTTTGAGAAAAGTAATTCAGACTTTTGGAAGAGGAACAGTATCGTCCACTTTGTAAAAAATGCTTTCCTCATCTACCCGATCTCTTAGAGTTCTTTCCATACCCTATAGGTGAGATACCATGTTTGTCTGCCTGATCAAAACATATCCCCACCCCGTGAGAAATTCATTGAGCTGTTTATTTGAACATGTAGAAAAATTAAAATAACAATTTGAACTTTTGTTGCAAAGGTTCGGCATCCCCATCGTCGTCCCTTTGTCATCAACAATTTTGATACTGTCTCCCTCGGGGCTTCCAAAATAAAAATCCAACATGGAACTGCCCAAAACGGGCATGGGTCCCAACTTGTGTACCTACCGAAGGATTCTTCATTTTTATGGCCGCCTTACTGCTGGTCTGGAGAGTATCTTGGGTTTTCTTAAACTGCTGTTTAAGGTTTTTTATCTTCGATTTGATTTGCTTTGATGATTTCTTCACACCCATGGTGGCCAGGCTTACTTAAGACTGTCATACACAATTTCACTTTTGATTGTCCTAGATTCGATGGCGTTATCCTCATGCCAGAGGTCGATAAGGATCGAAGTGTGCTCCTCGGTCCAATGTGGCATCGTATTCTTAGCAGTTTTCAAATATTGTTGAAACGATTCAATCAATCCTTTTCATGATGTCACCGTTTGTTGGTCTCCCACAGTTTGTCCACCTTAACTTCCACAGGTTGTAACTGAACTGAGATTGTTGAAATGATTTGATTAATCCTTTTCACGATATGTTCCATGTCATTATTTGTAGCTCTACAATAGAGTTTTGTCCACAGTGTAAATTACATTAACTTCCACAGACTGGTGGTAAATTAACTCCAGTCAAATCAAATGTATCTGAAAATCCCACATAGATCTCTCCTGATGAAACAAAAATTTGATTTAGGATTAGCTAAAATGGGACAATTTTAACAAATGCCCCTGATAAGTAGCTGCAAAGCATATGTTTATTTGAACATATTTTGAGAAAAATCATCCAGATTTTTGGAAGAGAAACAGTATCGTCCACTTTGTTAAATATGTATTCCTCATCTACCCGATCTCTACGAGTTATTTCCATACCCTTTAGGCGAGATACCTTGTGTGCCTGTCTGATAGAAAAGTATCCTCACCCTGAAAGAAATTCATTGAACTGTTTATTTGAACATGTAGAAATATGAAAATAACGATTTGAGCTTTTGTTGCAAAGGGTGCAGGGTCCACATGCATCTTTATTACAAGGGACCTTCTTCCGTTGTTTCACCCCAACAATGACTCAACATTTTGATCTGACCCAGAGAAAGAAGAATTTATAACGAGGGTGACTGGTAGGTGAATCGTTGAGTATACACCATCTCGGTGCCTCTGAAAACTTAGATACATACTGGCTTCAAACGGAAGTGACAGACTCAGATGGGATTGATCAGCTCTAATGGGACAATTTTAAGAAATTCCTCTGATAAGTAGCTGGAAAGCATGTTATATGTTTATTTGTATGTATTTTGAGAAAAGTCATCCAGATTTTTGGAAGAGGAACAGTATCGTCCACTTTGTAAAAAATGTATTCCTCATCCAACTGATCTCTACGAGTTATTTCCATACCCTTTAGGCGAGATACCTTGTGTGCCTGTCTGATAGAAAAGTATCCTCACCCTGAAAGAAATTCATTGAACTGTTTATTTGAACATGTGGAAATATGAAAATAACAATTTGAACTTTTGTCACAAAGGGTGCAGGGTCCACATGCATCTTTATTACAAGGGACCTTCTTCTGTTGTTTCACCCCAACAATGTCTCAACATTTTGATCTGAACCAGAGAAAAAAAGGAATTTATACCAAGGGTGTCTGGTGAATGAATTGTTGAGTGTACACCATTCCAGTGACTTCGAAAAACTTAGATACTGGCGTCAAAAGGAAGTGACAGAAATCTGAGCATTCTGAAGCTGCTGCATTGAAGGCCGCAGTTTCTTGACTTTTTGTCACCTATGAAATTTTCTTTTGAAAGCTTGTATTGCCTCAAAAAAGTTTCTGCATTCTTATTTAAGAGGATTGACCAAACCATTTTCTCCAACACCTGGGACAGAATTCCAGGCATCAGCCCCAGAACGAGAGTTTTCCTCCATTTAGTCATGCAGCACCTTCAGAAAAAAACACTCAACTATTGCGTGCCTCTGAAAGATGGTCTTCAGAAACTTGTTGGGTAGAATTTCTGCAACAGGATTTAGAGACTCTCATGATCATAAACCATCAGGTAAAGTGACTTGATTTCCCTGGTATTTATTGTGATAAGATATTGAGCTCTCTTCCATTATTTTGTCCCTCTTCATCTTCATAGCCGGTATCAAAATCACCATTGTCATCCCCTTCGTCATCTATACTGCTGATGCTGTCTCCCTCAGGGCTCCCGAAATCAAAATCCAATGCGACTCTGCCGAAAATGGATGGGTCCACACTTGAGTCCCCGCCCAAGGTTTCTTCAATTTTCTCATTATATTTGCCTTTCCTTATGGCTGCCTCACCGCTGGTCCTGAGGGTATCTCATGTTTTTTAGATTGATGCTGCTTCAGGTTTTTGATCTTTGATTTATTTGCTTTGATGATTTGTCCACTCCATGGTGGCCAGTCTTAACTTCAAGTCTGTCATATACTTTATTACTTTTGATTGTCCCAGAATCGATGGCATCGAAAATGGCATCCTCATGCCAGAGGTCAACAGGGATCGCTGTGTGCTCCTTGGTCAAATTATGGATTTTATTATGGATTCATTTGCTATTAAAGTCCAGAGGTAAACCAGTCATTCCAAGCCCATATGGAACCCTTCTGATGTTACAAAAATCTGATTTCAATCGATGAGCTCCACTTGGATAATTTTAACAAATGCCTGTGATAAGTAGCTGCAAAGCATATTTGTACGTATTTTGAGAAAAGTCATCCAGATTTTTGGATGAGAAACAGTATAGTCCACTTTGTAACAAATGTGTTCCTCATCCAACTGATCTCGACGTGTTCTTTCCATACCCTTCAGGCGAGATACTTTGTGTGCCTGCCTGATCAAAAAGTATCAATGAAGAAAGTCATTGATCTGTTTATTTGAACATGTAGAAATATGAAAATAATGATTTGAACTTTTATCGCAAAGGTAGCAGGGTCCACATGCATCTTTATTACAAGGACCCTTCTTCCGTTGTTTCACCCCAACAGTGACCATTTGTTTTCTGAAGATTTACAACTTTACTCTACATTTTGATCTGAACAAGAGAAAGAAGAATGTATACCAAGGGAGGTTTGAAGTAAAGAGTTGTTATGGTCTACATATTTTATATTACCTGGAGGAGGGATGAATCAATAGAATATTGATTGAATTTTCTTTGAAATATGTTCAAACAGTCATCTTGTCAATTTAATAGTTTTTATGAACTCAAAAGGCCTCGACTTAACACTTCCATTTTGTTTTAAGGTTGGAAGTGGGGTATTATTGGGCGAAAACACACATTCTTATTTGATGGGCCATAATTATGTAAATATAGGGTGTACCCCTACATATTATATACCAATGGAAAGAGCAGATAATTTTCTACATGATGGTAACAGATTTGATGTGGTTGGAAAATCAAGAAAGAAAATTTGGAAGGTTTTGTGTAGAAAAAAAAAATCTTCAAAGTTCTCACTTGAAATTTCAAAATGCATCTGCTCCTTAATGCTAAGTCTAATTCAGATAATTTTGCTTCTTATCAATATCAAGAGTGTCACAACTGATCCTATTGGAGCTTTTTAACCCTTGTCGATCAGAAAGTTTTTGAATTCATATTTTTGCAACACTCAGATGGATCAAAAATTTTCACTGAATTTTCCTCATAGCTTCACCCCTGAAGGAGATATAAAAAAAAGTCCTAATAGGATTATTGTATACAATCAGATCTTTCTTCATTCCAAATTTCATTACAATTGGACATTTACTTTTGAAGTTATTAACATTTTTGTCTCTAAAAACATGAATTTTAGTAATCGGACGTGCAAAGCGAGGGTACAAATTAAAATCTAGATTTTTTTAGTATACAGATATTTTGGAGCTATCAAGTAGCGTTTGAGCTAGCCAGGTTCTAGATCTCTAAGGAGGCTTCCATATTGTTGACAGTGCATAATATGGGCAAAATATACTCCATGGTAACACCAGAGAACAATGCCTGTTCAGATCTATTTAAAAAAAATATTTTTTCCTTCTATTTCATAAGCAAAATTAATTTAGTTTTGAAACCATTTTCGGTTTGAAAGTAAGCGCTTGCGGTCTCGATAAACAGTGGAAGGGGTATTTCAAACCCCATTTTCACAGAAAATAATGTGAATTTAGATAAAAATGTGAATTGCATCAGAATGTACATATATCAAAATAGAGATAAGCCATTTTTTTAATTTTTTGGTGAAAAAAAAAAATGAATACCCCACTTCCAACCTTAAGCCAATTCAATTTCACATTGAGCTGAAGCCGGTATCGGCATCCCCATTGTCGTCCCTTTGTCATCAACAATTTTGATACTGTCTCCCTCGGGGCTTCCAAAATAAAAATCCAACATGGAACTGCCCAAAACGGGCATGGGTCCCCACTTGTGTACCTACCGAAGGATTCTTCATTTTTATGGCCGCCTTACTGCTGGTCTGGAGAGTATCTTGGGTTTTCTTAAACTGCTGTTTAAGGTTTTTTATCTTCGATTTGATTTGCTTTGATGATTTCTTCACACCCATGGTGGCCAGGCTTACTTAAGACTGTCATACACCATTTCACTTTTGATTGTCCTAGATTCGATGGCGTTATCCTCATGCCAGAGGTCGATAAGGATCGACGTGTGCTCCTCGGTCCAATGTGGCATCGTATTCTTAGCAGTTTTCAAATATTGTTGAAACGATTCAATCAATCCTTTTCATGATGTCACCGTTTGTTGGTCTCCCACAGTTTGTCCACCTTAACTTCCACAGGTTGTAACTAATCTGAGATTGTTGAAATGATTTGATTAATCCTTTTCACGATCTGTTCCATGTCATTGTTTGTTGCTCTCCCATTGAGTTTTGTCCACAGTGTAAATTACTTTAACTTCCACAGACTGGTGGTAAGTTTACTCCAGTCCAATCAAATGTATCTGAAACTCCCACATTGATCTCTCCTGATGTCACAAAAATTTGATTTGGGCTTAGCTGGAATGGGACAATTTTAACAAATGCCCCTGATAAGTAGCTGCAAAGCATATGTTTATTTGAACGTATTTTGAGAAAAATCATCCAGATTTTTGGCAGAGAAACAGTATCGTCCACTTTGTTAAATATGTATTCCTCATCTACCCGATCTCTACGAGTTATTTCCATACCCTTTAGGCGAGATACCTTGTGTGCCTGCCTGAAAGAAAAGTATCCTCACCCGTGAGAAATTCATTGGGCTGTTTATTTGAACATGTAGAAATATGAAAATAATGATTTGAACTTTTGTCACAAAGGATGCATGGTCCACATGCATCTTTATTACAAGAGCCCTTCTTTCGTTGTTTCACCCCAACAATGACTCAACATTTTTATCTGAACCAGAGAAAGAAGAATTTATACCGAGGGTGTCTGGTGAATGAATTGTTGAATATCCTCCATCCCAGTGACTATGAAAACTTAGATACATACTTGCTTCAAACGGAAGTGACAGACTCAGAGCAGGGAATGGAGGTATGGATGGGATAGATCAGCTCTAATGGGACAATTTTCAGAAATTCCTCTGATTAGTAGTGGCATAGCATATGTTCATTTGTACGTATTTTGAGAAAAGTCATCCAGACTTTTGGAAGAGAAACAGTATCATCCACTTTGTTAAAAATGTATTCCTCATCTAACCGATCTCTACGAGTTCTTTCCATACCCTTTAGGCGAGATACTTTGTGTGCCTGCCTGATAGAAAAGTATCCTCACCCTGTGAGAAATTCATTGAGCTGTTTATTTGAACATGTAGACAAATGAAAATAACGATTTGAACTTTTGTCGCAAAGGGTGCAGGGTCCACATGAATTTTTATTACAAGGGCCCTTCTTCCATTGTTTCACCCCAACAATAACTCAACATTTTGATCTTAACCAGAGAAAGAAGAATTTATACCGAGGGTGTCTGGTGAATGAATTGTTGAGTATACACCATCCCAGTGACTCTGAGATCCATACTGGCTTCAAAAGGAAATGACAGACTCGGAGCATGGAATTAAGGTATGGATGGCACAGGTGTACAAGAAAACTTAGTCGGGGAGGTTGATGCTAATGGAGTGCTGTGGTGGTCTGTGGAACTGAGAGCTCAGGTGGGAGTATGGATGGTGAAGGCAATTTGGACCCATCTTAGTGTGCATCAGAGACCCTGAATGGACCTGGTTGTTGGTTGGACCTGGTTTGAGAAGACCTGGTTTGAGAGAACTTGGCTGGGGACGTTGATGCTGATGGGATGTTGATGACCTTGGTGAAGGCAATTTGGACCCATCTTGGTGTGCATCGGAGACCCGGGATAGACCTGGTTGTTAGTTGGACCTGGTTGGAGAGAGCTCGGCTTGGTACGTTGATGTCGATCCATGGGGTGTTTGTGGAATTCACGCTCCCCTTTCCCTTCTTTGAGGCACCCTTATGCTTCTTCGAAGCTGAGGGTCCCTCAGGGGTACCCTCCCGGTTGTCAACAGGGAGAGCGGTCTGTTTCTGACTCTTACCATCTGAGTTAGAAACTAAATTAGCCCAATATGCTTGTGGCCCCTTGTCTGGTCTCTAGTATACTATGATTCCATAGCCTCCTGAGCTAGGACCAGACTTCTTATCCTTAACGGACTTTGTCTTCGCTTTCGGATTTTGCATTTTGCCGTCTTTGTTCCCTTTCCACCATATCCATTGGGCCCAGGGACAAGATTAGCAGTTCGGTCACAGCAAAATTGAAGTGTCGCTTCAATTATTGCTTTGGCCTCTGTCGAACGCCCTGGGTTACCGTCGGGGGGGGGGGGGGGGGGGGG
>BQKZ01002414.1:59649-71624 GCA_036244855.1 Temnopleurus reevesii
GGGGGGGGGGGGGGGGGGGGGCTAGAACATACGGAGCCGTTGCATGATACGCTAGGGTAACATGACTGCATCTCCACAACAATGTGTTCAAAATGATCTCAGCAAACATTTTTATCATTAATGGTCTTTTATTCTTATTCAGCTGGCTCAAATCTTTTAATATATACGTATTTGTTATGTTTATACTGTAAAGCGCTTTGAACCTTTTCTGGAATTAAGCGCTATATGAATTTTGTATATTATTTTATATTATTATTATTCTTATCAAATGGTCTTACTCTTATCACATTTTATCCATCCAGATTAAGCCAGAGGAAGAGTTGGGAGATCGTAACAGCCCTCTTCCTCATCCTCCTCCTGATCGGTAGCGTCGTGATGGCTTTCATCTTCACCATCGTAGCCCCTCCGGGTGTACTCGGGGCGGACGCAAGTGGTACGGGCAGCGCCTCGGTCAACCGGCATCGCGTAAACTTGATCTACAGGGTAGGTGCAGATTTTTTTTTTTTTTTTTAGATAGGGGGATTTAGCAATAACATTTGTGATATCATTGGGGGCTGAACCATCTTCCCCCATTCCTCTCTGACTTCGCAGTTTCTGTGTTTTTTTTAAATCATCGATGTTTTGGTTGGTTCGGTTGGTATAATGTTGCTTTTTGTTCATGTTTTTTTTTTAGGGTGCAGCCGCTGCAACAACAGTAGTACCTTTTTTCAATTCAATTCAAAATAACATTTTTTCCCTTCAACAACGAAAATAAATCGTTGCTCTACAGGTTAGCAATTTAAAATTGTCATCAAATGATAGAGTAATTAGTACATAAGTCAATACATGTAATTGAATAAATAAATTGAAGGAAATGGGCGCAGATCCAGAAGCAGAGTTTGTGTCGGATGCGCCGACAAAAAGGGAATACAATATAATGCTATTGTACCATCGGCTGCACCCCTAATGATGAAAAAATGGTACCCTAATTTCTTAAAGCCCACGTACAGTTTTGGTAAAAATGAATATTTTCATCACCAGATTTTATTTTCAAATCTATATGAAATGAATTATAGTATCATAAACATAATACACAAAAGATTGTGCGAAAAATTAACGAGTTTTGGAAAAGCTATAACCTAAAATGTGCAAAGTTTTATAGCGTGGTGCTTCACCACGCTATTTCAATAAAGGACAACTTCCCATCCTCAGAATTGGATGAAAATGTAAGAATTTAATTGTTGTGTATATCTCTATATCATTCTATTGTCAAATCTTGGAAATAACTTTGTATATGCTCGATAACGATCAAAATAATGCTATAACCAAGAGAGGGCGCTAAATATGATTTAACGGTCAAATTCGAATTTTCAAAAGAATCAGTTCGTAAGAAAATATGCTATGGTCTAAAAATATGTATAAGAATTACATGTCATGAATAATATCTCCAAAGTTCACATTTCTTCATCTTTACCAAAACTGTACTTGGGCTTTAATATCTATTATTCATGATTAAGCCAAAACAATTTTTTATTCCTCGGAAGCATATTTCATAAGATAAGTTTTAATCATTTCTTTTTCTTTATTCACTTTTTAGCGTTCTGTCGAGGACCCCCCTCAAAAGCAGGCCAGTGCATCAGGAATCGACGATGCTTTGAAATGCGTCCAAATCGGCAGGTAATTCAAGTTTGGTACTGCACTGAAAATAAATATAAACCCCGTCAGTTTCACCAAATTGAGTTAAGACACTGCTACATGTGCTACTTACAGTATCTCATACTGAAAAGGAGTCCGTTATTTTGCAAAAAATTGATTATGTAAGTAGCTCTAAGTTTCAAATTTATTTTCTTCAAATCGAAAATCATAGTGTTTTTTTCTCTTTGCCTCATTCGAGGATTTATTTGATAAAAACATTAAACAACTCATTGAATGAATCAAATCAACAATTTCAAAACAAGAATAAAATTACAATTAGGTATATATACACTCTTAAACTATTGCCTGAACAAATCAGATCAAACAAAATATGTAAATAAAGTTCTACGTTACATACTGATATTTTAAATTCAACATAACACGTTTAGAATTTTGTTCAATAATTACAACATATTCATGACTTTTTCAATATCTTTCAATAACTTCAATAACTTTTCAATAACTTAAGTATGTTTTAAATGAGTGGATGAAATTATTTATAAGTCTTTTAGGATTGGCTTGTACTTGTCCAAAATCATAGTATTATACGTGTACAACGGAACAAAACAATACAAAGTATTTATGGCATTACAAAACTATAGAAGTTAAGGTACGAAGTGCTAATTCCAGTCTTTTCTCAATACACTGGTTCTGTTTCTCTTTTAGTGATTTGGTGGAGCGAGGAGTGTCTCACTCTGAAGCGGCTCGAGAAATTGTTCTTTGCCTCGGACAAGTATCGATTCCTGAAATGGGTAAGTATGATGCATACAAATTGTGAATCTGCAGAGTCCCCCCCCCCCCCCCCATATTAGCAATGGATTCACACGTCTGCGGCCCTCTTCCACCACCCCTCACTTTGGCGATTGAGGGGGGAGGCAGACGATATGTGAAGATGGAATATTCTTTTTTTTTTTGCTTGTCAGCCCTCCAATGGGAGATAAGGACCCAACGGTAGAACTATCAAGTTGTCGCCACCGCCCTCCTCAATTGACTGATTATGGACCCAAATTAAGTTTGAGGGTAATTTAAAGAAGAAAGAAAAGCTTTGGATCTAAGGATAGGTTGAAGAAACGAAATCCAATTCGAAGATGGGCTCACCATCATAAGTAATATCTTTGAAACATTTTTTTTTCTGATACCAGTATTTCTGTTCTTGATAAGAGATACAATCAATTTGCAACAGGTTCACTATACTCTAGCCACCTTGAGCCTATATCAATTTCTCGGCATGTCATGATTATGCATACATTTTTTCTTTCCAGAAACCGTCTTAAAATTGGAAGAGGAATTAGCGTCTGCGCTATTCTCAGGTAAGCGCATTTATTCTTTTTATGATAAAAACAATCTGATAAACAATGGATGAAGGAACAATGGGTGAATAATTATAGAAAGGGGGACAAGATAAAAACATAGGCATAAAAAATAAATTAGGGTCCAAAAAAAGGAAATAAATTTAAAAAAAATCTGATGAACAGTGGACGAAGGAACAACAAATAAATACTTATAGAAAAGAGGAAAAGATAAAACCATAGGTATAAAAAAAAGAATGTAGGGTACAAACAAGTAAGGAGTGGGGAGAAGCCGATGGTTTATTTTTTTTAGTGTCCGCCTCATAAGTTGGGACCTTCTGCATTTAAAAATGAAGGTAGTGATAATAACATTCAGTTATGCAGGAATGAACCCAGGTAGGTAAATATGTTGTCATCATCATCATTGTCACCATTAGCATAATACTAATACTACTACTAATAATAATAATAATAACAATAAGAACAACCATAATAATAATAATTATTATTATAATAATGATAATGATAATAGCAATAATAATGATGACAATAATGATAATAATAATAATAATATTGATAACCATCATCATCATCATCATCATCACTAACATCACCAACACCACCACCGTTATCATCGTCATTCTAATCAACATCATTTTCACTATATTCTACTTTTTGCAGGGGACCAAGATTCTGTGATGGAGATCTTGATAAAGATGATACAGTATGACGTCGTTGGAGGCCAGAAATTAGCATGAACTACTTTACAATAACTAGGTTCACACTGAGAGCCGAAACTTTAAGCTCCGGTCACATAGGACCCCGGAAGCAACACGATTCAACACGACTCGTTGTTCTGAGGCAGTTAACTGTGAATTAACAAAGAGCCGTGGTGAGTCGTGTTGCTTCCGGGGTCCTATGTGACCGGAGCTTTAAGGTCTCAGAAATTACAACAATCCTTCAGAAGCTTATGCAGCGCGAAGGAGTGTTGTTCAAATCACCAATACGCCTTAATGTTCTGGCCGAAAAGGCGAGAAGGCGACTTGTAAAAACTCGCCTATGCGCTGCACGTTTGTACAAGTTTCCGTCGCACCCTGGTAGTTTCTGAAACCTTGCGGTTTCGGCTCTAAGTGTGACCTCTACTATTTTTTCACATTGTGTGGTTTTAGTTTATTTGTTTTTAATATAAACGTTTTGACCGAAAAGGGACGAAGGCGACTTGTGCAAACTCGCATTCGCGCTGCACGTTCCTGTAAGCTTCCGTCGCACCCTCGTAGTTTCTGAAACCTATAAGGATTCGGCTCTAAGTGTGACTTCTACTAGTTTTTCAGCTATAGTGTGGTTGTAGTTTGTTTGTTTATTTTTTTTTTAATGTAGACTGAGGGTAACTTTTTTTTTTTTAAAGATTATCCCTCTAATTACAGATAGTTCCACTTGTTATGTGTTCCGCTCCAAACGTAATGTTTAACAAGACAGTAGCCTAACAAGGTTACTGTGCATGAGCACCGGTTTAGAATTCAAATCACAAAAGTGAATTTAAATCAACTACTGTACTTAAAGCTCCGGTCACATAGGACTTTGGAAGCAACACGATTGAACACGACTCTTTGTAAATTCACAGATATCTGCCTCCGAACAAAGAGTCGTGTTGAATCGTGTTGCTTCTGGGATCCTATGTGACTGGGGACTATTGAATTTAACTGATTACGTTTCTTTGATACAAAAGTCAGTTTTTGTTTACGATAGGATTGATATGAACGATATAAAAATGATGATTGACTCAAATATTGTGAATGGTATATTTTCGGCCACTTTCGTTTCTCGTTTAGTCATTGCACCACGTCGTCAAGTGATTCTATTTGTAAACTCAAATATGTGATTATATTATATCAATAAGTAAGTCAAACAGTATCGCAAAGGCCTATATTTGATGTATGATATATGTTTATACAGTAAATGGCTTCTATATCGAGATTTTGTTCACTTTGATAAATTATTTTAATCATAAAAGATACGCTGTTAAAATGAATACATGTATATATTGATAATTTCCAACTAATATGGATTTGTAGTAAATAAATATTGATGATAAAAAGTAATAGTTTTCGGATAGCCTTTATTGCAGGTACTTTAATCCCCCCCCCCCTCATCTTTGGAACTGATGATGAACACAATGATGAATATGCGTTGAAATTTCAGCGTTTGGTTTTGTCACGATTGGACTATTGTAACTTTCTTCTTAATGGCATATCTCTCTCTCAATTGCAGTCCCTCCAACTTCTACAAAACAAAGCAGCACGACTCATATATTGTAAATCTAAATATGATTATGTGTCCCATCTAATATCCGATCTCCACTGGCTTCGTTTTAATAATCGCATAACGTATAAAACCCTGTCCCTCACTTACAAATGTGTGAACAATCTTGCTTCAGTGTACCTTGCAGATCTACTGCTCCCTCATACATCTAACTACAATACCCGTTCTACATTGTCAAAAACACTCATCGTCCCTCGTACCAACAAACGCATAGGTGATAGGACATCCTCTGTAACTGCCCCACGTATCTGGAATTCTCTACCCTTCACAATTAAGAATAGTCAAACACTCTCTTCATTTAAGAAGTGTCTCAAAACACACCTTTTCTTGTAATTGTATCATATTCTCCATTGATATGTTGATTTACTTGTTTATAATCTATGTATTCGTTAATTCTGTTAGGCCTATTCTGTTTATTCTACACATGTATGCATTTGTTGGCCTGTTCTGTATTTTCTACCTTTCTTAAAATGCGCTTTGAATCTCACGAAAAGGCGCTTTATAAATGCAAATTATTTATTATTTATTTATTTGCCATCATTCAGTCGACAGTCGATTTACGGCAGGCGATCGTTAGAGGGCGACCTCTACATACATAGTTTTATTTCAGAGAGTATGTTGGCCGGAGTCACAGAAATCGGAAGAGGCCTATACGTATACTACGATTTCTGTGGACAGAATTCGGCATAATTTGAGTTTATTGTTTGACTTTTGAGCAAAGCTCCATCTAGGTTATTTTTCCATCAATACTTTTACACTGCAAAACCACTGGTGAATCTAATATAGGACCACACCAGAAAAGTGTTAAAATAACACCAGTTTAGAATCCATTTGATATATTCCAAAACCAACTGGTGTTGTTTAAAGCCCGAACATCATCAGGCAGTGTTTAAATATTTTGATTTGATTCTTAACTGATGTTTTTTAAAACAATTTTCTAGTGTGGTCCTATATAGATTCCGATTGGTGTTAAATTCAACACCAGCGTATTTTTGTAGTGTATTAACGACTTGATCATTTCTTGGGCTGATTTCATTACAAAAATGTGTAGTATATCACCCCAAAACAATTTTGCAGTCATTAAATTTTCTACCTAACTTTGATAACGACTTGATGAACAGGAATTGTCATCACCAATCGGATAAAGGAAAACCAACCCCTGCAATTATCATGGTCTCATCGGATGAAGAAAAATCGGATGAACAAACTCTGAAAATTTGAGCAAAATCCGACAAACCGTTCAAAAGTTCCAATTAATGCTCAAATTCACGGAGATATAGCGATCCCTGTCTCTAATGCTAATGGGGATCCATGCGACCGGTAAATTCGACGGAAATCTGTGACGTCATGTCGGACAACTCCTCATTCATTCTGTATACAAAATTTCACATTTTCTTTTTTTTTTGGGAAAAGTCAACGAAATGCCCATTTTCGGTTAGGGTATAGCATTTCTTAATCGAATCTGCATGTATTTGGAAAATAATCATGTTGCAACCTTACTCTGCATTTTAAACTTTATTTTTAAAAAGGATCAAGAATTATCGGGGCCCAAATTTGAACACTTGATCTTTTTTTTCGGGGGGGGGGGTGGGTATACTTAATTTTCAGGTCTCTGAGGTGCCAAATTTTTCCGAGAGGCCAAATTTTGTCGGACGATGACCCTCTTTTGCTTGTCATCTCCTTGGATGCGCCAAATTTTAGCCGAGGACGGTATATTTACTTGCTACCTGCTCAGGGGCGCAAACAGTGGGTTGGGGCGGCGATGGAATATAGTATATATATTTGTGCTTGTTAGCTTCTCGAGAGGGGGCAGTTGGTCTTGCCCTAGCCCCGGCATTCCCGGGTCTTAAGATCCTAGGTGTGTGTGTATGTAAAGGAACCTCTTAATTCTATTTCTATTCCACTATCGGTGACCTCCCATAAACTGCAAGGCCTTCTAAACTTGGCGGCGCTTCAATGGTTGCTATGGTAATGCTAATTGCTTAATATCCGTCACATTGTATTCGTCCTCAGAATGACCCTGCATGTACATCTATTGAGAGAAGATTATCAATATGTGTACGCCCCACCCCCTTTCATCGTATTTCTTGCGATTGTTTATCAAACTTGGAATTAAATAGACAATAATACATCAAAAAGAAACTGAATGTAGGGACGTGGCCATGATTGCATACGATCATTTGTCGTGCCAAGCCATAAAAGAGAGGACGATTTCGAAAGCAGTGCATAAGTGTTTGGATATTATATTCATTTGTGCATATCTCTGTTGGATTTATACATTCTTTTTATAAAGGATAATTTATATCTTCACGAGACCATGGCTACTCGGGTAAGTTTGTTTGGAATTTTTCTCTATAACTATTAGTATTATGATTATTAATATCGTTATGATTGTTATTCATGTTGTCACTAAAATTATTGTCTAAAGCAAACTGTTACTAGTTTAATCATATTACATTGCAATCATCAGAAGCGTCATCCATTTGGATTTAGATGAGAAAAAGACGGGCATTTCAAAAATGGCCAAAAATTGTTTGGATGTTCTCCTATACCATTGTTTTTAAAGGAAAAACGTCGGTTGGTCGCAAAAGGCTTAGGATCCGGATGGGTTTACAACCAAGGAGCATATGAACATGCCTTTCCTGGTTTAGATTTACATGTTTACTTATATTTTACAGTGATTTTTTTCCATTATCAAAAAGGTCGGGCCATTTTAGAGGGTTGGTTGGTGGAGGGCATCCAAACAATGTTTTATTTTGGGGGGGGGGGGGGGGGGGGGGGGGGAAGAGGGGTTGCTTGTCGCGCAATCAAAGGTATACTATAAGTTAAGACTCAATATTTCTTTAGTTTGGGTTTTTGTTTTGTTTTATTTTGTTTTACTTTGTTTGTTAATTCATTTGTTTGTTTATTCTCGTGTAGAGTCTATTTATGGAATCTTATCGATTAATGAGTCTCATATCGTTTTTTTTTTCATTTGTCATGTTTAGGTGACAATATCATCGCTATTGTTGGTTTCCTTCGTGGCTTTGATGGTGGTGCAAATCGCAAATGGTGAGAAAATAATTACTTTCAATCGGGACTATATCTACTTTCTCTTTCTACTATATATTCCATTTATATCTCAAGATGAAGTATATATAATTCTTTTGCAATTCTTTCATGACATATTTGAAAATTCTGTACGGTATATCATTTGGAAAATATAATTTTACATTGAATTGAACTGAATTTCATGATATTCTATTTCAAATACGACTCGATGTAACATTCTGTGATTATTACTACTTTGTGTTACACAACGTCACCCAAATGTTTTGCGTCAGTTGTTGATGCGACTATTTATTGCAACTTCGTTTTAATATGCATTCAGTATTGTATGCATTAGTTTTTCATATGACGGTTGCTTTTTCCATTACTTTTTAATATTTCAAGAAATACATGATAATTCTAATGGTTACATAATAGACAATCTCATTAACATCCGAAATCTATCTATCCAGCCAATGCTGAACCTGATACGACGATCGCCAAGTCGGTGATGGCCCTCTGCCCCTCTTACGAAAAGGCTAAGAAAGACCACGACATGAAGTGCACCCGCAAACTCACCGATGGTCTCAAGAACGTCTCGCAAGACGCCAAGGACCTCGTGAATATCGCCGAGAGCAAGGCGATTTGTACGGGAAACGAGAAGGAAGGATCGCGACTCCGCTTCACATCGGCGTGCGGTGTTATCGCGCATCTCTGCGACTTCATGGAGCTGGGGGAGCTGTATTTGTGCCCTGCAGTTGGTAAGTAGGCTATACATGTATGTCAATCCTCTTCCTCCTCCTCCACATCATCATAATCATCATCATCATTATCCTCATCATTATTATTAACATCCTCATCGTCATCGTCATCGTCATCGTTATTGGCTATACATATTCATCCTCCTCCTCCTCATCCTTCTCCTCCCTTCATTCTCCTCCTCCTCTCCCTCCTCCTCCTTCTCCTCCTCCTCCTCATTCTCCTTCTCCTCATTCTCCTCCCCCTCCTTCTCCTCCTCCCCCTCCTACTCATTCTCCTTCTCCTCCTCATCATCATCATTAACATCCTCCTCGTCATCGTTGCAATCATTATCGACATCACCTATAATGACCACCATCACCTTCACCCCCATCATCATTTTCTTCATCAGCACCACTACAACTACAACCGCCATCTTCATCATAAACATCCACCTCCTGGTCGTTGTCATCATCATTATCAACATCATCACTAACATCATCATCATCATCATCACTAACATCATCATCATCATCATCAGCATCATCATCATCACTATCATCACCATCATCTCCATCACCATCGTCATCATCATCATCATCACCACCATCAGCATCATCATTATCATCATCATCATCATCATCATCACTAACATCATTATCATCAGCATCATCATCATCATCATCATCATCATCATCATCATCATCATGAGCATCATCATCATCACTAACATCATTATCATCATCATCATCATCATCATCATCATCATCATCATCATCATCATCATTATCATCATCACCAACATCATTTTCATCTTGAGAGTGGTGATGAATATGAAAATAACTTTATTGATTGCTAATACCTACTGAATTATTGCCATAGTTTCAGCCTATAATCACCCCAATTATTCATCACCAATCCTAGCGCCAGCTTAGAATTATCAGCATATTTTTAATATTCATTACCACTTTCATCACAAAATTCAGGATCAGATACAGAATGATAAAAAACGTACATAATCTAAAAGAAAAGTTGTTACTATGTTAATAGGCTGTTTCACGAATAGATGCAAATGTATGCACGTTTCTAGCCCATATTGTTCCAGTACACTTAGGGCCATTAGAGGCCAGCCATCTGAACAAGCCTCGCCTCTTTGCTGGCTTCTGTTTTTTTTCATTTCTTTGGTTATCTAACCATTATTATTTATGAATATGTATATGTTTGAATCTTTAAAAGAACTGAACAAATAAAATGATTTGATTTAAACACTACTTGACCGTCCTTTCTCTCTCTCTCCTCCAGAACCCTTGATTAAAAAGAATAAGCTTATTAAACCACGCTCTTCGAAGACCATGGGTAAAACACATCACTGAGGATAACCGAGACTCCATCATCTGATCATACTAGATCTTGTAAGAAGCTACGTCACACGCTCCTTATACGTTCGTCATACGCCCAACAAACGCTATTAGGCATCAACTTATTCAGCACTAGAATTAAGGCAGACACACCCATTTGTGTTTTTAGCCTGCATCGGCCTACCGTTTTTGGAAATTAAAAACGATCCCTTGACGCACAAAGACGCAGGTCATACGGTGGACTGACGCTCGTCGTACGATCGTGGAGCGCAAACCGAACGTCAGTCCACCGTTTGATATGTGTATGCTGTGTATGGTAGGCCGACGCAGGCTAAAAACGCAAAGGTGTGAGTTGGCATTTATACGCTCAACGAACGTTATTTGACGTCGGGTACTTCAGCACGAAAATTTAAAGGGGTATTAATCCCTGTCAATAATCTGCTGTCAGTGGTTGGAGGAAAATGCGAAAACGCGAAATCGGCAGATCCATTCAAAAGTTATACATTTTCAAAGTTTTAATCGACACCCCTCATGGACCCCTCGAGTTGGCAACCTACAGACACGAAATGACTGCCAACATGGAAAACTCCCCCATTCACTTTAAACACAGAATTTCAGAAAGATATACAAAACTTTATTTTCTGTTTAAGTGTAATATGGATATGCTGGAACAAATATTGTTAATTCCTGAAGAGTTCATGATGTTAGCAGCCATTTTCTGAATGAGCTCATTGGAGGTGTGATTCAAAACTTTGTGAAAATTATAACTTTTGAACGGATCGTCTGATTTTGCCTATGGGACAAGTTCCCCTTTATATAACGTTGATTTTGTATATAATTAAATCAAAATATAGGAATTGTGACCAATCGTTTTTTTATTAGAGGTAATACGTTGAGCTTAGAGTGTATACATATATGATTTAGTTCAGTTAGTTATATTTTATTTCCAAAAATTGGTTAAAACACAATGAAAACAATCCAAATATACTGTAAACATGATAAATCATGAGTAATACTATATAAATATATATTTCCGAATGTAACTTTGGGGGTGTTGTTCAGAATCAACTGCAAATCGACTGCAACTGCAAATTGTTACGCGCATTTTCATTCGCGCATGGTATGCGCATTTAACAAGACGTGTATGAAACAATGATTTTGATTGGCACCTTCCGATCACCTGCAAATTGCGATCTAAAGCAACTTTTGAACAACACCCCCTTAATGTGCCGGTTTGTGCTAAAATGGTATCACGCGTATTAATGTATGTCAGCGCACTTTGACGAGAGAATCGAGAATGTTTCTTTTTTTTATTCACCACTATACGTGACCTATAAATTGAAAATGTGAGCGTTTTGTATGACCTCTTTTGTATTTCCCAAACAATTCTTGGTGATGTCATCTATCCGTCATTTTGGGACGCAAACAATCATCCCAATCTCTTAACTAGAGGGTCGGTGGTTCGAATCTCTCCCAGGGCGTTAATTTCCTTCAGCAAGAAATTTACCCATAGTGTGCTGCACTCAACCCAGGTGAGGTGAATGGGTACCGGCAGGAATTTATTCTTCTA
>BQKZ01002415.1:7538-20379 GCA_036244855.1 Temnopleurus reevesii
GTCGTTTGTTGAGACTGTCAGACAAGCGTTTGCTGATGCCATGACAGCTATTGTTCAGCTTGCTACACATCACCCTACAGACTGTGCCTACAGCATCGGTCTTCTCTGCACTATCCTGTATACAAGGTACTGTTGGTGTACATGTATGTGTGTGTATGTGTGTGTGTGTGTGTGTGAGAGGGATGTTTGTTGAGACCGTCAGACAAGCGTTTGCTGATGCCATGACAGCCATTGTTCAGCTTGCCACTCATCACCCTACAGCCTGTGCCTACAGTATCGGTCTTCTCTGCACTATCCCTTATACAAGGTATGATTATAAGTTTTAGACTCTTGCATAACATACAAGTCCCAACGAGAAGTATTTATACTCAGACCCTCAACCATGAAGAATTTGGTAATAAGAATATGACTTTGCTCATTTCAAAACTGATGTTTCGTTGAACTTGATTGTAATTGGAGCAGAAGGGAATTGGAAAGTTTTACTGTGTTTTATTCAGCAGATCTGCAAGCAAGTATATGATTGTTTAATTTTGAGGACTGGTGTACAATGTATCTTCATGTATGTGCAGTTTATTCTACTATTCCCAATTTAAGTTGTTCAGATTTGATATTTCACAGTACCTGCTGCTATTGCACGATCCAGCCCGCCACAACCATCAGCTCTTGGTGGTCTAGTGGTAAGACACCTGTCTAGTCATCAGGAGATGATATGGGTTCATTTCCTACTTGCCTGTGAATTGTTTTCACAGCATCTCGGAAAAAGTACTGTCAATCAGTGTTTATCCATGTTGGGAATTCAATCATTCAGATTTTTTTTTGTTTATTTTGCTGAACAGGTTATACAGTGTTTGTCAATCATCTGGGCGGTGTTTCACCAAGATAAGAAAGACTTTACGCACGACTGTATGTTCGACTGGTACCCCTTCTTGTGCGTAATTGTTCACATTATTACGCGCATTCAGCGCAAGACCTCCCTGGTTAATGTTAATGGCCAGAGACTCAGTTCAGTTGTCAGAGCATTAGATAAATATTTCTTGCTTTGTGTTTGTTCCTCTATAGGAATGAAGAGAAGTGTCTTTTTGAGAGTCAGCTTGTCAGTCTGCTCGACAGATTGTGTAGTCTTGGTCATTCCTCCGGTCATTTGTCGCGGCCAGAGACTCAGTCCAGCGGTCAGAGGATTATATGAATATTTCTTGTTAAATGAATATATCTTGCTTTTTGTTTGTGTCTCTGTAGGAGTGAAGAGAAGTGTCTTGTTGAGAGTCAACTGGTCAGTCTACTGGACAGATTGTGTAGTCTTGGTCATTCTTCCGGTCAACCGTCACGGCCCGAGACTCAGTCCAGTGGTCAGAGGGTTTCTGCCCTGGCCTGGGCAGGCTTTCAGGTATTAATAAGAATGGGGATAATGATTCATTCAATTATAGTCCACTTTCCCATTGGGTACGATAGACTATTTAAGATTTGAAATTGTCAGACATGAAGAATACTCTCACCCCCGTGACATTTAGTGGATATTGCATTCTGTTCTTAAAATAAATTCAATAAACCTGAGATTCTGATGATGATAATAAACTTTGCCTTTCACCATGATAATGTTGTTTTGTTATACATTCAAGGTTATCGATACAAGTATGTTTTTTAAAGGTGATTTTACATTTAATGTTAATTTGATTTTAGTCCCGTTCATGATTAAGTACCTATCAATTCATCGCAGAAAAATAACCAAAAATTTTAAGTGATCTAATTCAGTTAAGAATTTCAGATGCAAACAAATAGAATGATTAATAAACGATTCTCAAACCAACAAATTTTTCCAAATGCGATGAAATGAAGAAAGAAAAATGATGTTATTTATAATTTCTACCTATTCCATCAAAGGTGCTTGCCAACCGCTGCGTATCATGGGAAACAGACGAGGTATCCCAGGATGCCTTGGGTTACGCCGGCCTTGCTCGTCAGGTGTCGCTGCTACTGACCAATCACCTTGCTCGGGCTACCGAAAGCTGCGGTAATGAGGCCGCAGGCAGTGAAGCTCTGCAGGAGGTTCTTAGTTTGCTCAACAATCTATCTAGGTGAGATCTAATCTTCCTGAATTCATAACTTGATGATACCGTAATGGAAATCAGAATCTCTCTTGTCAATTGACGGATTTTTGTGTTGGGTAGGGATGTTGGTACAAGGCAAGGATCATTTCAAGAACGTATCTTTGCCGATAATACCAAGAAAATTTTGGACCCTGAACATTAAAAAGTAGTACAAGTAAAGGAAATTTTGCATATATTTTACTTACATTGTTCATTTTTTTCAGAATTGTCTCATGACGATTCTGTGTCTTCCTATTAGCAAATCACTTTATATCGGAGGAGAGTTGGATAGTTTTATTATCATTAAGATCATCATTATTCCATTTGTATTTGAGGTATTTTAAGGCAGCCAGCTTCTGTCTCCATGTTCCTCACTATCTTTGACCAGTGCCCATCCCACAAGCTTGTTATCATCAGCATCCAGATATAGGGCTGATACATACTTTGAAAAGCAAATATTGTTATCATTCCGTCTCCAGGAGTCGTATGGGTCGAGCCATCCTCAGCCAACCAGCATGCGTCTCCAAGCTTCTATCCCTCCTCCTAGACCAGCGCCCATCTCCCAAACTCGTCCTCATCATCCTCCAGCTGTGCAGGGTGGCCCTCCCTCTCATGAGTGCCCAAGACTGTGCCCATGTCCAGCTCCCAGCCTGGGGGTCAGAGCTTGCCTTGGCTGCCAGCGGTGCTGGGGAAGAGGGAGTGACTACTAGCGATCCACCTGCTCGTATAGCTAGTCTTTTGCTTGCCAAACTTGGTGATTGTGTGGTTCCAGGTATGTGTTTTTTTAAGTGTGATTTTTTTTATCTTTGAGCAGATTAAAACGTTCAGATGTATTTGAGGATGTTTTCTTCAATCATTCATACATGTATGTTTTGCATCATTACACCTAGTACTTTTGTTTGAAGAGGTTTCCGTCAGTACAACTGATTAAATTCTAGAGAAAGAAAATTAAAGCCCATGCAGTGTTTTCAATTTTTTGTTATGTATTAAATTCAATTATGAATTAAATGTAATTTGTAAAGATGAGAAATATAAAACATGTTATTGTTATTCAAAAAATGAGAATCAGCTCTCTTTGAACCAGTTTTTGACAGCAATGGAATTCTGCATGAATGGGACCTTCAGGAAATGTCCTAAATTTGTCAACTTACTGGCAACCTCAGCCATAACCATTTTATTGTATTACCCCTTTTTTATAATTAAGATATGAACAGCAAAAGGTTGTCTTATGAAGTGCTCTTGGTTTTGGATGTACATAACCTAACCATTCAGTTTTTAAATCAAAGGACACCTTCGAAATTCAGATAAGCTCTCAATATATGATTAAGGACAATTGTAAAACAAAAAGTAAAAGCTCTGATTTGTTTTTACCTCCAGGCTGTCAGACCATCCTAGCACCGGAGCAGCTTGGTCACATGTCATCAGTGAGCTTCATCCCAGATAGACAAGATGATCTGGAGGACCAAGATGGCCGACTCTCTGTCTTCCTTCATAAAAGAGAAGACCAGTCATCTAGGGAAGTCATCCAGGCTCTTCTTAGGTATGTGATTTCATTTTCCCAATAATTTTTAACATTTTTTTGGGGGGGGAGAGCACATTTGTACCGTATTGAATTTCATTTCCTTAATTTTCATATTTCACAAAGTGGGTTAAATCTGAATTATCTTTCCTTTATTTAATTCTTAAGCCCAGTATTTGAGTTCAGTTGTGACAGCCTAGATAAGCCATGTAATCCTTATTTTCCTTGTGACTCAAATAAGAGTGTCAATTGCATTTCTGCACCAAAATTCTAACTGGTAACATAAAGTACGAATACATGTATTTACAGATATCTGTATCTGTCCATGACATACAATTACCAATTTGTGCTTATCACATAAGAGTTGACCGTCTGTTGTTACGATATGCCTAATGCCTCCCCTAGCACCTTCCTCAGTTCTTAGT
The DNA here is from genome assembly GCA_036244855.1 of Temnopleurus reevesii. Classification (NCBI taxonomy): domain Eukaryota; kingdom Metazoa; phylum Echinodermata; class Echinoidea; order Temnopleuroida; family Temnopleuridae; genus Temnopleurus; species Temnopleurus reevesii. The sequence goes on from BQKZ01002415.1 coordinate 11,567, forward strand.
GATTGGCAAGAATGCAGAATAGCCCATTTTTAAGCATTTTATATGATTTGTGAGATAGATGCTTTTTTAAAGTAATGTTTTGCATTAATATTTTTCAGTTCTGAAGGCCGTCCATTCAGGTTGGGAAGTGGAGCTAACATGGAGAAAGTTCTGCGCATGGATCGCAACATGCACACAGTTAGTATTGTAATTTGTAGTCATATTTTCTTCTTGTCTTCACTTTTTGAACTTTTATATCTACACACTGCTGACTAGAAATAATAGTTGGATTTCAATTCTTTCATTTTTACTGAGTTCTTTACATATTAGAATAATTTTTTTGCTGTTTCGGACTATTTATTGAAAAGTAAAGATCTTGCATTCTTTTAGTCTGAAAATATGAGATCTTTACAGAGGATGCAACCACTCCTTTACAGAAATATTTGCAAGCTGGGTTCCTAGTAAGTTTTGGAGCCCCTTTGAATAATGAGAATGATAGGATGTTTCTACAGTCTTGCACTATTTCAACTGATAGTAAATAAAAGTCGTCCTTCTAGCAAACTGGAGAAAGCAGAGTTTACAGAAGATGCTGCTAATGCTATACAGAAAGCTGGCAAGCTACCCCAGGCTCGGTTCCTTATGAGTATTTTGAGCCCTATCGAGACCACAGATAATGAGAAAACAGTTTTTGTTTTCTGTTGGGACTGTTTCAACTGATGGGAAATAATAATGTCTTCTTCTTTCAGACGGGCAAAGCCGAGCTATTTACTGAGGATGCTTCCACTGCTATACAGAAAGCAGGCAAGCTTGCTCAGGCTGGGTTCCTTGTTAGTGTTGGAGCCCCCATAGAGACCACAGACAGTGAGAATAATAATAAGGAAAAGCTAAAGGTCACAGCTGAGGCTGTTTGTAGGGAGAAGAATGCTGAACTTGCCAGGTAAGTCAAAATGGTTTCCTTTGCCTCTTTCATAAAATTGATATCATTTATTGTTACACAAACACACATATCTTGTGCAAAATCTTACACAGTCTCACAGACTTTTCAAATTCCACATAGTTTAAAAACCTTTGCAAGGTTTGACACAGTTTGAAAAAAACTCTATATTATAAATCATCTTTAATTATTATTATTATATTGCTAGATATGTGTATATATTTTGCAAAATTGTACACAGTTTAATAGCCTTTGAACTGAAATAAAAAGGATATTTTTAAGATAAGTTACCAATATTCACAGTATGGATTAGCAAATTAGGATTTAACTACCTCCAAACAAATCTATTTGATTTATTTGAGGCTACTCCCAATGTATATTGTTTTATATTTAATTAATTAAAAAAAATAAAAATTCTTAAACAGAACTGATCCTGTTCGACCATTTATCAGTGGCCATGTTGCACACAGCATGGCGTCTGAAGTGATCGCTCTAATGCACAGCCTACTCACAGCACCTGAATCAAACACAGCTCAGATTTGGGCCTCCGCAGTCGAGAGGGTAATTATTTTATTATCTTATTGTTATTGTAGAATATTCATTTTTATAAATGTTATATGTGTTATGCCATGGCATGTCATTGCAAAGTGATTTGATCTTTTGAAAATTGGAAGATTCTATAGTTCTCATCAAGTATAGGACTGTTAGTTATTTTTGGGGGGCAGAATGTTTGTTAAAATAGAGTGTTCTGTTACAAATTCACAAGACTTATATTTTAGCATACAGATCATTTCACGTTTTCGGACAAGATTGGCATTTTAGCGCGCTGTTATTTTCAGATTTTTACCACTGTTTGTACAGATGTGAATGTGCATCATAGAGCATGGAAATTTTCATGAGGCCAAAACCGCGAATTTTGCAAAATTGAAACCTCCGTGAAAAATTCTGCTGATACAGTATATGATTGTTTACACATGTGTTCTGTCACGTTGGAGATTATTCTCACATGAAGAATCGTGAAGTTTTGAGGGTATAAATCATATACCTTCATGAATTCAATGTGATAAAATATTAATATTCCCTACACAGGTGCTGTCCCATGCCTTGAGTCAAGTGCCTGTACTCGTCTCAACTCAAGCTAGTCACATGACCCTCCTAGCCTCCCAGCCGCAAGGTGCAGGCATTGAACAACTCCTCTCCACGTGCCGTCAAGTTGTGGCAGCATTCTGCGCTCTAGGAGGCTTTCAGGACTGCGTGAAGATGGGGTCTACGGCTCAAGTATTAAATTTTTTTGTTATTTATTCTCCTACTTATTTGTATACATTCTTTTTTTATAAAATCTATTTGTCTATAGGTATGCAAGTGACATTGATAATGATAGTACAATACAGAGATTAAGCATATTCCAATACCTGGGGAAATCAGAAAGAATACTCTGAAAATAAAGGACAAATGATGTAAAGAAAATATAGTCTCTTATCTTGAATCTTCACAACGGCACTGGTAGACAAAGAGAGAGTGTCTTTGTTTTTATTTAGCAAACAATGAAAACATCTCATCTTCATTTCTTTGTAGAATAAGGCGACACCATCCTTGGTCTATTCATTGCACACTATAGCACACTAGAAAAAGCTTTGTGTAAGGGCATATTTACACCAGCATAAATATGTTCATGGTTCTAAAATAAACATATATTTATCCGTTGGGAATTGAATCACAGGAATATATTTTTCTTGATTTTCTGTTTCTCTAGATTGTCGGAGATGGGTGTGTTCCTCTAGAGGCTCATGTACTAAGTATAGCTGAACATCAGGGCATCGCTTCTGTGTCTGTCAAAGCTGACGATATACCCAAGATTAGTAATCCTATGGATGTATCTATATCTAGGCTTCAACCACCAAAGAATATTGTAAGTAAATCAATTCTTTCATGCTGAGCATCAATTTCACATTGTTATCCATCAAAGTTCATGACATACCCAAGATAAGCAATCATATGGGTGTGTCTGTATCCATGCTTCAACCACCAAAGAACTTTGTAAGTAGATTTATTCTTTCGTACTGAATACATCACATCACATTGCTATCCATCAAAGTTTGTGACATACCCAAGATTAGTAATCCAATGGATGTATCTATATTCAGGCTTCAACCTCCCAAAGAACATTGTAAGTAAATCAATTGTTTCATACTTAATATAAAGTCATCACAATGCTATCCATCAAAGTTCATGTCATAACCAAGATAAGCAAACCTATGGATGTATTAATCTCAAGGGTTCAACCCCCAAAGAACATTGTAAGTAAATCAATTCTTTCATGCTAAACATTAATTCATCAAATTGCTATACATCAGAGTTCATGACATACCCAAGATTAGTAATCCAATGGATGTATCAATTTCAAGGCTGTAACTGCCCAAGATTATTACAAGTAAAGTAGTTAGTTTGTACTCATCTAACATACCGTAAATAGGCATAGATCTCTCTCAGTCATTCAGTCAAAGTTGCACAAGTTGCTGTCCTTGGTCAATCACCAGCTTTTGATTATAAATAAAAGATCTGAGCTCTTCATTTTGAATTTTTAGTGTACATTATACATGTGTTAATATAGTTCTATACAGTACTTCATGATTTTTTTTATAAATAGTACTTGAATCATTTGAATTATGAATTTGTGTAAAACTAGTTGTAAAGTCAGAGAAAAATGAAAGAAAGCATTGCAAGCTACAATGATACTTTGTTTCAGGAAATTCAAATCTTTGTCACCTCTTTATGGTTTTCACCAATATTCTTGGTACAAAATGTTTTTTTTTGTGGCAAGTTAACATACATTTCTCTGTTTTATTTTTTTTCCTCAATCTTCCATTATAACAATACTTTAACGATAAATATGTATTTAATTTTCCCTTCCATAGGTACTCCCCCTGCAGCAGCTTTCAATCACAGAGAAGTTAGTAAATGCTCTCCACAGCCTTCTCCTACCCCCAGACAGTCAGGGGATGTGTCCGATGCTAGTACCCCTCCCGGCTGTTGATGATGGTAATAGCCAGGCAATGACTACGTGTCGTGTACTGGCTGAGATTAGGTCGAGGTGAGTGAACTCTCTCCCATTCTCCCCAAACACACACACACACACATCCAATAAATGAAAAACAGTCAGGGCGTGTGTCCTTTCACCTCCTTTTCCTCAGACTTACAAACTTGTATTTGTGTATGCCTTAAATCATTTTGGTTGTTCTTTGGTAAAACATTATGTATGAGGCGAGGTCTAAGTTAAATTTACCTGCAACAATAAAAGGGCATGTCTCTTTCTAGTACTTCTTCCCTTTGTATATAATGGTATATGGCTCTAGAACCCCTATAGTTCAACGATTAAGGCAGTAGTCTTTTTTTTGTAGAAATTCAATTTCATATTTGAATCCCACTCCTGACACATAATTATTCCTAGTTTTTCTTAAGTTTAAGTTTAATTCAAGAAACAGTCAGAAATCTTGTATAAATATTTCACAGTGAGCAATAAACTACCTTACTATTATTCCAATGTCATCTCCAACTTTGTCTTGTCTTTCCACAGAGCTTGTGCAGTTCTTGCCCATCACATGAACGATTCAAACTTAGCATCAGAGTTTGTGATACAGACCAATCGTCCCCTAGAGGTGCTCAAATCACTCTCGCAACAATGTGGCACAGGTTTGTTGTCTTCTACTCGCATGGAGATTCGGGTATTAATCCATTACTTTGGGAAAAGCACAAAATTTTTCTACAAATCATATGGTAAAAAAAAAAGTTATAAAGACGAGTTTATGATAGGTCACCCCTTTTAGGCTGTCAAATCACTCTCACTGCAATGTGGAACAATTTTTTTCTTGTATTCAGTTATACTCTTGCAACAAAGTCTAAAAATTACATCTAATGTATTGAATTTTATGAAACATTGATGTTTCATAGAATACATGGACAATGCAAAAGGGTTTTTATAGAACTGTTAATTCATATAATCGGTCATTTGATTTCTTTAAAGCCAAACACATAAATCATTACTCAGTTTTTAAAAAATTATGTGACTCTATAAGCAAGGTATTTTTTACTATTTGCAATTTGTTTACTGGTTTCCCCATGTTTCTTGTATAATAGACATGTATTTAAGCAAAGTTAGTCCTTACATTGATACATTCACCAGTAATTGACTTTTTATTATTTGTTGAGAAAGATGAATGAGAATGAATTGAACTTCGAATATCCTGCTGAACAGGATGTTTATTAAAACATGTTTTTCTATTGCTTTATATTTGTCTGCAGGTGAGAGACAGAAGGTAGTAGGAGCCCAGTGTGAGAAACTGAGAATGCTTTACAGAGACTGTGCAAGGCCACCAACCCCTCCTGCGAAGCAAAACATATCTAGTGTAAGTCCAGTAGTAGAAGTGACTCTTTGTATTAGATTTTATACCTCAAGATTGAGTATTGATGACACACTTTATATAAAGGCATATTTACTATTACTATTATACCATTTATTAATTCAGCGATTCACCCCCCGAAAAATATTAATTAATTTTAAAGTATATTTCTTAAAGGTAGAAAACTACATTTGCACACATTACGGTTATGCTTACAACTTGTTGTGTACCTCAGATATGCCAAAATAATAACCTCTATGAAGTATTTTGGTCGAATGTAGTCCAGNTGCAGTTCTTGCCCATCACATGAACGATTCAAACTTCGCATCAGAGTTTGTGATACAGACCAATCGTCCCCTAGAGGTGCTCAAATCACTCTCGCAGCAATGTGGCACAGGTTTGTTGTCTCTTCCTCACATCACGATTCCAGTATTAATCCCTTACAATTGGGAAAGCACAAAATTCATCCTCAAATCATATGGTAATGATACCAAAGGAAAAGAAAAGAAGTAGTCAAGGAACAGTTTATGATTGGTCATCCCTTCGAGGCTCTCAAATTAGCCTCACTGCAATGTGGAACAAGTTTTGTTGTATTCAGTTCTACTCTTGCACTAGAATTGAAAAATTACTTGTAGTTTATTGAAATTCTATAGAATATAATGCAAAAATAATTTTTATAGAACATTGGTACTAAATTGGTCATTGTAAACATAAAAAAAGAATAAAAACACACTCATATGAATCATTACTCAGTTTAATTTTTGTATGTGGCTCTATAAGCAAGGCATTTATGCTATTTGCAATTGTGTACTGGTTTTCTCAGACATGTTTCTTGTATTTCTAAACATGTCTTTATGCAAAGTTAGTCCTTGAATCGATGCAGTCATCATTGATGATGATTTGATGAGAAAGATAAATGGGACTGAATTTAATTCGGAATATCCTGCAAAACAGAACGTTTATTGAAGTATTTTTCTATTTCTATGTGTTTTTCTGTAGGTGAGAGACAGAAGGTTGTAGGAGCCCAGTGCGAGAAACTGAGAATGTTATACAGAGACTGTGCGAGGCCACCGACCCCTCCTGCAAAGCAAAACATATCTAGTGTAAGTCCAGCATTAGGAAATCATATTTAGTACATACTTCAAGATTGAGTAATGATGACACACTTCATGTACTTTGGTATTTACCCTTAGATTTTTTTAAAGCAATGATTTGCAAGTTTATACATTTTATTGTTATATCCTTCAATGCTTTTTATACAGAATAAAAATGTAACAAAATGAATTGTTTAAAAATTATGTTTTTTCCCCCCATTATTATTGATTTTATTGGCAATTTAAAAAAAGGGACAGCAATCAAATTATGCAAATAAGGAAATTATTTATTAATTATTTATGCATATTTCTTGAAGCATTCTTCTTCGTGCAGCAATTTTGTTTGATTATTGTCTATTGAATTTGATCATTTATTAATTTATTTTATCTGATTTCTATTGACAACTTGCACTTTCACAGGTCCATGATATGACCCTTGACCCTAGCAGGTCCTACCCACCAATCAAGGCCTGCCTGTTCTCAAGATGTATGACCTCGCTGACCTTCCTGGGTGACCCTGTGACCTCAGGAGGGCTACCGGCTGGGGTCATGTGCTATGCAACTCAAGCTGTTCCCCATCAGGTATGCATAGATGTGACTAAGATGGTAATATTTCATTTGCATTATATTTGTAAAATAATTTTACATGTATGCAAATTACAGTGTAAACTATTATTAGACCCACTCTAATATGTTGCATTTGCAGAGTATTTTTAAAGGATTTTGATGAAGAGCTGATGTTCACCACATATTATGCAAGACCAATAAGTGCATTATGAAAGTGAAGTGATTACCATATATTGATATAGCAAATTATCATCCTTACTATAATATATATAGTTATTGATCACTATTGCACTCTATGGCTTGCATTTAGGCAACTTCATTCTACTGGGAGCTAGAGATCTGTTCTTATGGTGATTCTGCCGAGGACTCCGGTCCCAATGTATCGATGGGTCTGGCCCCACCTGCAGAGAAGAAGGATGGAGCAAATAATTGGACCAACCCTATTGGCACTGTACTCTTCCCTGTGTGAGTAAAATATTTTGCATATGATATGGTGAATTTAGTACAAGTATGCTTGACTGGTTTCTGAAGGTAGTAATAATTCCCACAAAAATTGAATGTCAACTTATTTGATGTAGATGTCTGAGTAATATAGCAATCCACTAAGACAACAGATCCACTGAAGTGCTGGTAAAATGGACAAATTTGTACACTTTTGATGTGAGGAGTAAGTGGACAAGTTTGTGCACTTCTGATATGGTGATGATGAATTTATATTTAAAGGCGTTTCTCAGTGAGGAGTAAGTGGATAAATTTGCACACCTCTGATTTGAGGAGGTAGGTGGTTAAATTTATGCACCTCTGATGTGAGGAGGTAGGTGGACAAATTTGTGCACATCTGATGTGAAGGGCAGTTGAAGAAATTTGTGCACTTCTGTGAAGGGCAGGTGGACAAATTTATGCATCTCTAATGTAAGAGGTTGTGGACAAATGTGTGCACCTCTGATGTGAAGAGGTAGGTGGACAAATTTGTGCACCTCTGATATGAGGAGTAGGTGGACAAATTTGCACACCTCTGATGTGAGGAGGTAGGTGGACAAATTTGTGCACCTCTGATGTGAAGAGTAGGTGGACAAATTTGTGCATCTCTGATGTGAGAAGGTAGGTGGACAAATTTGTGCACATCTGATGTGAAGGGCAGTTGAAGAAATTTGTGCATTTCTGTGAAGGGCAGGTGGACAAATTTATGCATCTCTAATGTAAGAGGTTGGTGGATAAATGTGTGCACCTTTGATGTGAGGGGTAGATGGACAAATTTGTGCACTTCTGATGTGAGAAGGAGTGCAAATTAGTTCACCAATGATGTGAGGAGAAGATTTATAAATTTGTGCAACAGATGTGAGGGGAAGCTGGACAGATTTGTGCACTTCTGATGTGAATGGTAGGTGGACAAATTTGTGCATTTCTGATGTGAGGAATAGGTGGACAAATTTGTGCACCTCTGATGTGAGGGGAAGGGGTGCAAATTTGTGCACCTGATGTTAGGGGAAGGGGTGCAAATTAATGCACCTCTGATGTGAGGTGTAAGTGGACAAATTTGTGCACCTCTGATGTGAAGGGCAGGTAAATAGTTTTTGCACTTTTGATGTGAGGGGTAGGTGGACACGTTTGTGCACCTCTGATGTGAGGGGAAGATGGACAAATTTGTTCACTTCTAATGTGAGGGGAAGGTGGACAAATTTGTGCACCTCTGACGTGATGGTAGATGGACAAATTTGTGCACTTCTGATGTAAAAAGTAGGTGGACAAATTTGTACACCTCTGATGTGAGGGGAAGGGTTGCAAATTTGTACACCTCTGATGTGAGGGGAAGGGTTGCAAATTTGTACACCTCTGATGTGA
>BQKZ01002415.1:45152-61432 GCA_036244855.1 Temnopleurus reevesii
CTCCAATAGTCCACCTTATACATGTATTCCCACACAATCAATTCTTCTCTGAGAGTTTTGGTACCCTAACATGATCGGAGATCTGGTAATGCTCTCAATGGACATAACATCCCCGTCAGGTCAGCTTATTATCTTTCTGTGAAAATATTCTCTCCTGAAAAAAAAACATTCTCAGAATGCTGCAACTGGACTTTGTAGGCAAAAACATGATACAGTCTAACCTCGTTATAACAAGGTCGTTTGGACCAAAAAATTACCTCTTTATAATGAAACCTTGTTATATCAGGGTCAAAATCTTATACAATACAAGAGATGGGACCAGGAAAATCACCTTGTTATAACGAGATCTCGTTATATCAGTGCTCTCTATAACGAGGTTTGACTGTATTTTTCTATCAAGCTTGATTATTCTTCCATAATGAGAGATCTTGTTAAAGTCTGTCCCAACAATTATTAGATTCCTCAACTTTTCTGTCAAAATGAATTATTTGGACTTTTCATTTTACAATCAATTTGCAGTTGTTCTGGAAAATTCATCAACTTTTTAGCACCACCCTCTTGGACTTAACCAAACGTTGCCAGAAATTAGAAATGATTGACAATTGTGGAAAAGTATGACCTACAAAGTTTTTCCTTTCAGACTGAAACAGAATCCTTCCTACATTTTATAAAAGAAAGTGAACTTTACAAAGATATTTATAGACAGCCACCTTTCCAAATGTTTCGTTGCTGAAAATCTTCGCACTGTGTAGGGAAAGCTATCTTTCTATTTCAAGTTTCTTTGCTAAATTTAAAGCTTACGCAATGTATGTTGCTTGTTTTTCTTACATACAGTTGGAACAACCGGAGAGACTATGTCACAGCTGTGCGTGAGCTGCGCCTGAGAGAATTGGTCTGCCCAGAGAGGATGCTGGCAATCCGATGCGGTCTGGCCTCCATTGTACCTCACCATCTCCTCACCATCATGACACCTACAGACATGGAGCTTAGGATGTGTGGGAGACCTCAGGTGGACCTAGCCATGCTCAAGGTAGATACTGTTCTATGTCCTCAGGCATTTCTTGTCTTATGATATTGATATTAGTTGGCATGTTGCATAGAGGTAGTGATAGGCATAGTGAAGACATTCTTCTCACCATCATGGCATCAACTGATATGGAGCTTAGGACGTGTGGGAGACCTCAGGTGGACCTAGCCATGCTCAAGGTCAGATACTGTTCTTTGATCCTCAAGTATTTCCTTTCTCATGCTCTTGGTATAAGTTGGCATGTTTCATATGGGTAGTGATAGACATAGTGAAGACATTCCTCTCACCATCATGGCACCAACTGATATGGCATTTAGGATGTGTGGGAGACCTCAGGTACACCTAGCTATGCTCCAGGTTAGATACTGTTCTTTCATCCTAAGGCATTTCTCCTATCATGCTCTTAAAACTAGCAGGTATGTTGCATAGAGGTACGTGTAGGGATAAGCATAGCAAGGACAATCTTGCCACCATCATGACACCAACTGATATGGAGCTGAGGATGTGTGGTAGACCTCAGGTGGACCTAGCCATGCTCAAGGTTAGATACTGTTCTTTGATCATCAAGCGTTTATTTTCTTATGCTCTTGGTATTTGTTGGCATGTTTCATAGAGGTAGTGATAGGCATAGTGAAGGCATTCCTCTCACCATCAACTGATATGGAGCTTAGGATGTGTGGGGGACCTAGCCATGCTGAAGGTAGATACTGTTCTTTGATCATCATGCATTTCTTTTCTTATGCTCTTGGTATTTGTTGGCATGTTGCATAGAGGTAGTGATAGGCATAGTGAAAACATTCTTCTCACTATCACGACACCAACTGATATGTAGCTAAGGATGTTTGGCAAATCGCATATCAACGTAGCCATGCTAAAGCTGGAGGAAGATATTCTTCTCTATATCATCAAGCATTTCATGTCTTAAAAACAGATAAAGATCCACGGTAGACCTTTAGGGATCAGGCCATAGTCAGGTAGATACTCTTCTTTGCATTCCTCAAGCATTTCAATATGAATTAATCTGACACCTGGGGATGTGGTGTAGATGATGTGCTTTAGACCTTGCAATGCTTAAGTTGATACTGTTCTTTGATCCTCAAGCATTTCCTTTCATACTGATCCAGCACAGGCTGATGAATAGGAACAATACACCATCCTTTGATGGATAATCCAATTTTGTTGAAATTTTTCAAGTTTTCTCATTTTTATCTTTTGTCATGAATTGATGGCAGACTTATTTGGTTTGAATCTCCATAAACACCCAGAATGATTTTCATCTTTTTCACAGGCACACACCATGTACCAGGTGGGGCTTGTGGAGACAGACTCTCACATCGAGTTCNAAGTGCTAGTCGAGTCTAGTTCCCATCCGTTTGGCAAAATAACTTTCAATTTAAATAAAAAGTCTATTTACAATATTTACAAAAAGACAAATTACGTTTTTCACATATTTCAATTCTATATTATAGGAAAGCAAAAAAAAAGTTGGAAAGGAAAGGGTAAAAGAAATAGAAATGAAAGATAACGAATATAGTTGATTTTAAGTATAAAGTGCATTAAATATAAATGCAGTAGGTAATGTTGAAAATTGTGCTTTGCAACGAGTTTTGTCCGAAATGGCCATTATGCATTCAATAAACATAGATACTGTAAAAGTGAATATTTTCGCGCGACTAATTTTTCGCGCTAGACAGAGTAAACTGGATTTCGCGTGTTTTTAATTTCGCGGACGCTGGATGGCAAGATTTGTGATCCCCGAGCGATGCGGTGCTGTCGCTGTTCTCAAGCCGAAAGTTCTTGCCATCGCCCACTCGTCATGCGATCGCATTTTCTAAGCAGCTGATGTGTACGACTACCATTATTATTTCACTCTTAAAACTACTAAAAATATAAATTGTGCACCTTACAAAACAAGGGAATTTGCCCTCATTTTGCTACTTACCGTTTTCTAGTACTCTAGTACATTACTAAGTAATATGAAACACTCGTATGGCTGATAATGCGAATGAGTCATGCTCCTTGCGATTTGATTTTGTTATAAATTTGGAAAACTTGAAGAAAACTGGCGAGCGATGATTGTCGGTACGCGGTGCGTATACATGCCTTTGTGAGGAAAAGTTTTGTCTCTTCTAGGCATTTTCTGGGTCTGGATCCTCGTTCATAAAGATTTTTTTATTTGCGTACAGAGAATTAAAATTCTCGTTCGTAAGTAAATTTTTTATTCTAAAATAATTATTTTCTTCGGTAAAATATTGTTTTATTATTGAAAAATATTTTTTTTTATTAAAAAAGAATTTAAAAATCTTTAAAAATAAGAAATTAGCTGAACGAGCCTGTTCTGGTATGACGCAATCATTGTCGTCATGCATATGCATGATGATAGGGATTAGAGAACAATGGAGCGCAGCGAAGGGTTTGCGAGGTGTGAAGATCGTTCTTTTCAACCAAATTAAACAATACAACTCCCAGTTTCGTGATGAATAGGGGTATTAAATACTAATTAGTCGGCATTTTGTGATGTTTAAGCATGATATAATCTATCAAAGAGGTATTTCTTAGCTGAAAGATGGTTTTGAATGCCGTGATCATTGGGTGTCAATGCGACAGTGGTGAGAGTGAAATTGTTATTGACTGAGCGAGACTCGGTGAAGAACTTACAAACGCTGTTTCATCGCGAGAAATACAAACTTTTAGACATGAAGTAATGTTAAAATCTTGATATTTTGGCCGCTATAAGCGGCCAGTTATTGACCAAGGGATGCAAAATGGGTGGCCACTACTGTAGTAGTATTTTCTGTTTATATTCGCAAAGTTAATTACATTCCACGGCGCACAAAATCCCCTCCAATATCGGGGCTATTATGCATTTCGGCATTGTGTTGACATAAATATTCGCGTGTTTTTATTTTCGCGCCCAGGGTGCATTGCGCGAAATTCGCGAAAATTTCCACACCGTGAAATATACCACTTTTACAGTAGTGGTATGTGGCCCACATACCTCAATTCATGTCTATTGACTGATGTGGGCATCATTAATAAAAGTTGTATAGAAATTTATTATCGGGATTGAAGGTAGGCAGAGAGCTGCCTCCTAAAAATTGTCCTTGATTGTAATAATTTGATTTCATCCGGCAGATTATTCCACAGTTTTGATCCAACAAATGAAATACGAGATTGTCCTTTTGTTGACTTACATCTAGGTAAACATAATAGACCATTTTCTTTTCCTCTTGTTGAATACCCATGTTGAACAATCTGACAATAATCTGTTAAAGAGTGGGGTAATTTGCCTCTAACCAAATCATACATAAATGTTGAAAAAAGAAGTTCATGAAGGTAAAAAATGTTCAATATTTGAAGGCTTTGAAAAAGAGATTTGGATTCTATCCTGAAAGGACTGAATGTAATTGCTCTCATTGCCATTTTTTGACTTAACCCCTAAACTGCTGATCATTTTTCACGATGGAGTAAACTTCTGAAAAACATCAATCACTTTGATCCTTATTTTCATCATAATTTTTAGTGGTATAATGCTGGAATTTCAACAACTTAAATTTAAGAAGTGTACAATATTCAGGTAATAGCTATTACAATTTTTAGTGAATAACCTGTCTTATAAACAATGCTTTGAATATGTAATTAGGGTATAAATCAAAGTAAAAATAAAAACCCTGTATTTAACCTCTGTGTGTATCAATAATGAGTAAAGGAAGAATTTGACCCATGCCTGAATATATCTTTCCATTGTGCAATGCTACTGAAGTTTATAAGAATTCTTTTCAGCCCAGAATGATGAATGGTTGTTGACAACTGTTATCAATGGACATTTCAGAACATTGTCCATGCACAATAGATCTGCAGCCTTTTGTTATGCACACAAAATTGTGGTATAGCAGTTTCAAGTTCCGGGCCACTTTTCTGGCCCTTCGCAGTTTATGGGTTAAATATATGGAGTTTAGAATACTATTGTAGGTGCTTCCCCACACCTCTATCCCATAGGTGATGTGAGATTGTATTAAAGACTTGTACAATAGGATAAGTACATGTATGTACCTGGGAACGAATTGCCTTAATCTAAAAAGAATTCCAACCTTTTTGCGAACACGTTTGTTTACAGCATGGATATGATCTTTCCATGAGAGGTATTGATAATATACGACTTTTCCTGTTTCCCTTTCTCGATCTCTCCCCACTTTCCTTTTTTCTATTATTCTCTCTTGCCCTTAGTCCAGTACACCAATGAGCTACATGTATGTCTTTTAGATAAATATAGAATATGATATTGAATTTTAATCATCAATTTAATTCATCCTTTTTATTTTCTTAACCAGGACCAGACATGAGGACCCAAACAAGGCTGTGGCATCGCAGCAGTCCTGGACCTGCCAGCAGGACCAGGCCTTAGTCCAGTACACCAATGAGCTATGCCTCAAGCTTGCCATCACCCCAGCTCGGCTTCACCCCCATGAGCTGGTGTTTTCTGAAGCTGATCTCGCACGGGCCGAGTACAGCTGTCTGACAGGTACAGTATGCTGACCAATAATGAGCGTAATAGATAGAACAGGTGCTGTGTATATGTTCAAATATATTCACCAAAATGCTTGACAAATCAAAGAACTCTCAGTTGATACTTGACAATGGCTCTAAATTAAAAAAAAAGATTGATATGCATCCAACACCAGTTGTACTTTTCACAAAAAAACAGGGAACGGAATCGGACCATAGTGTTGAAGGTTGTCTTCTTATTTTACGATTCTGAAGAAAACCAATGATTTTGTTGTTGTCAGAAGAAGCAGTAGGTAACCTACTGTAGATGATAGTTCAATATTATTATATTTTTCAATTATTTTGTGAGATTATAAACTTGTGGGTAGGACAATTATAGCAACTCCAATGATGGAATGTAATAGTTAACATGCTCATACTTCATGTATTTGACTTGATATTACAGATGTGCCCATAGCAACCATCAGACTGCGCTACGCCTTCCTTCAGTCCCTCAACTCTAACCTGAAGCATCACTTCCTGCCTCTTGTTGACCTTCGACCCTCGCAGTCCCTCCTTGAGAGCACAGCGGCACTGCTCTCGCGGACTCGCAAGTGGCTGTTCTACGACACCAAAGTGCGATTCTTTAACATGCTCCTGGACGCCACGGCGCAGAGGAATGTAGAGACGGCAGCTCCAGAGATTTCCTTAGATCCACTTCAAGTTATCGGAAGTAAGTCTTGTCAAATTGAGATTTTTTTTCACAGAAGTCTTTCGCAATCTACACTGTGAACTGATGTTCTGGTGATACAAAATAGATATTGAAGGAAGTTGTAACCATAAAATGGAGTGATGAAGCATAAAAAAATTAATTGAAATTGGATTAATAAGAACTCTTCATGTCAATTATTGTTGATACCTCAAGGTACCAAAAAACCTAATCAAAATATGTCCCTTTTCTGGATGTATACTTGTGAATCAGTTCTAATTTCAGGCAAAAGAAAGATACACCTTATTTCTGCCAAGCTGCTTCTGCTCTTGCCAGATTATCCTTCCCTGCTATGTAAGAAGATAACATTAGATTATCATGGCAAAATCATCTTTACATGTAGGAGTCGTTCGCAGAATCGTATTGAGAATTATTATCATCATTATGGTGAGATACAAATTTTACCAAACAGTAATTTTCCATTTTCATTTGAATGCTAGCATCAGAGAAAGACAAGTTACCCAGTTTCTGCCAAGCTGCCTCCGCTCTTGCCAATGTCTATTCCTCGCAGCTATGTGTGAAGATTGCCAGTGGAGGAGACCCAACGTATGCCTTCAACGTCAAACTCGTAGGAGAGGAAGTTCATGGAACAAGTAAGGATGTTATTAAAAAAAAATTAAATATGATATGATTTTTTTTTTAGCTGGTGAATCATATGGATATTTTACAGTTGTAGCCATAAACGGATCTTCTTCAAATCCTGATCATTACATACATGTACAAGACCCTGCATGGGAAATCGCCTTCATACATCTCCAGTCTCATAACACCATACAAACCGTCCCGCTCACTTCACTCATCCGACCAGAACCTTCTAAGGATACCCAAGACAGCTTCTCACACTCATGACGACAGGGCATTTTCAGTTCTTGCTCCTACACTCTGGAACTCACTTTCCCCTTAGTTTAAGATCCCAGACGTCTCTGAATTCCTCTAAAAACTTTCCTTTTCCGCAATTGATTCATCTAATTTAATTTAAATTAACAATGTTGTTATGGTATTAGTAGCAGTGGTAGTTATGATAACAATAATAATAAAAATAGTATATATAATTTATAATTCATCATAAAGCGCTTAGAGAAAATTTTATCAAGCGCTATATAAATACAGACTTAGTATATTATTATAAAGTATTTTCCTTATGTAACCAAGCTTTATAAAAGCTTTATCAAAGAATGGCTAAAAATAATTGTGATCATCCATCTGCAGTGACATAACCTGATTGTACTCTGCAATTAGTGAATTATCTAATCAATGGGTAATATTGATTGTATTGCACAATTAATAATATGTACAGATACAAATCATCAAGCGATCATATCAGTAAAAAAAAAAAATCTCCTATGGATGTAAAAGTGGACACAACTTCCAAAAGCTACACAGAATAATTTCCCTATATTGATGAAATTTGTTACACCTCTTGAAGTTCATTCTCAAAATTTATCCTTTTTTATTTTTTTAATTTGCATGTGTTATTTAGTCATTAATTTCACACCAGGGTGTTGTTTCACCAAATCGTTCTTAAAGTTACGAGTGTAATAAGTATAAGATTCTTGACAATGGCCACAAGAACTGATACCAGTCGTGAGTGAAGTCGCTCTTAGAGTCTCACATAACTTGGTTAAACACCGCCCAGAGATATGTTTTCCAGTTGATTTTCTTGAAATTCAAATTGATTCAATGTCCTTGCTCTCCCCCAGGTGGTTCGTTCCGTCATTTCTTAGGAGAGGTAACGCAGGAGCTCCATGGCGACAGGCTCCGCCTCCTCATGCCCTGCCTCAGCGGTGGTGCAATGGACAAATATAGAGGGCGCTATGTACTTCGACCTGACCCCATGACTTACCCGGAAGAGAGAATGCTTGTTTTCTTTGGGCAGGTAAGATGGAGGATGTATAGTTAAACATCCCAAATTTGACGATACTCCGCTATAGTTGTATGCAATTAATGCATACATGTACATGTATGCACGAGTGCGCTTCACAGTCACTACATCATGACCATAAACATGAGCAGTAATTGTATTTGAAATTGGTCAGCTATACGAATTTGTTAAATTAGATGGCTAATACAACCCAATTTTTTTAGAAAGTTAGGTTGCAGCTTGTGCTTTATGACGTCACTTCTCGGGGAAAATTGTCCATTATGACATCATTATTATTAGCATGCACTTCAAAAGAGTACATGAGTGTCTTCCCAAGAATGTAGGATGTTTACTTTCTTGGATCTTTACTTGAATGTTGGAGCTTAAAGGAATCCTTATTTGCCCCTCCATGTAATACTTTGTCTCTGGTAAGGACTGTACTTAAAGGGGTGACTGTGTATTTTCTGAGAATAGTCTTAAACTGTTTTACATTTGTTGCATTAACTGCGCAGTCTGGTAATGAGTAGGGTAAGTAATCAAAGCATAAAATGTGTTCAGGTTTGGGAATCTGAATGTGATAGAGAGTATTATTTTAATTTGATTGTTTTTGTCCTCGATAGCTTCTTGGTATAGCCATGAGAGCCGATATACCACTAGCCCTGGACCTGCTGCCTAGTTTCTGGAAGTGCCTTGTACAAGAACCGCTGGACCCAGACACGGACCTGGCAGAGGCCGACATTGTGACTTACAAGTTTATAGCTGAAATGGAACAGGTTGGTTTGCGATGATGATGATGACGATGATGATGATGATGATGATGATGATGATGATGATGATGATGATGATGATGGAAATAATGATGTGGGTGATAATGATGGCGGTGATGGTGATGGTGATGGTGATGGTGATGGTGATGGTGATGGTGATGATGATGATGGTGATCATGATGATATGATGATGATAATGATGACAAAGATGATGATGATGATGATGGTGATGGAAATAATGATGTGGGTGATAATGCTGGCGGTGATGGTGATGATGATGATGATGATAATGATGGCGGTGATGGTGATGGTGATGGTGATGGTGTTGATAATGGTGATAGTGATGATGATGGTGATGGTGATGATAATAACGATAAGGATAATGATAATTATATTGCTGATTATGATGTGATGATGATGATGATGATGAGGATGATGATGATGATGATGATGATGATGATGATGATGATGATGATGATGATGATGATGATGATGAGGATATGATGAGTAACCTTGTCATGAGACTGGCAATTGTATTTTGCATGAAGGCCACTTTGCATCAAGATGTAAAAACTTTTCCTTCCCTTGATGATTATCTTCCAGGCGCAATCTGAGGAGGAATTCTCAGATGTTTGTTCCGACCTGGTGGCAGCATACTTTCAATCCGACCAGGAATCCCTCTCCAGCCCAGGGACATGTCCTGGCGCCAGCCTTCACTTTGAATACCCAAACATGATGGGAGATCTAGTTGAACTCTGTCCCAACGGCCATGAGATTCCTGTTAAGTAAGTTATATTAGTTTTCTGCAAGAAAAAACCTAGGACATAGACAAAACTATCCGATAGTCTACCTCTCAGTTGCACACATGCAATTCTTCTGTCAAAGTTTGAGTACCCCAACATTATGGTAGATCTGGTAGAACTCTGTCCCAACGGCCATGAGATTCTTGTCAAGTAAGTTATATTATTTTTCTGCAAGAGAATACTAAAACATATATAAAACTTTCCAATAACCCATCTTGTAGTCGCTTAAATGCATTTCCTTTGTCACAGTTTGAGTACTCTAACAATATGGGAGATCTAGTTGAACTCTGTCCCAATGGCCATGAGATTCATGTCCAGTAAAGTTTATATTAATTTTCTCCAAGAAAAAGCCTAAAGCATAGACAAAACTCTCCAATAGTCCACCTTATACATGTATTCCCACACAATCAATTCTTCTGTGAGAGTTTTGGTACCCTAACATGATCGGAGATCTGGTAATGCTCTCAATGGTCACAAGATCCCCGTCAGTTCAGGTCAGTTTACACCGTGTAGGGAAAACTATCTTTCTTATTTAAAGTTTCTTTTCTAAATTTAGGGCTAACACAAAGTATTTTGGTTTCTTTTTCCAACATCCAGTTGGAACAATCGGAGAGACTATGTCACAGCTGTGCGTGAGCTGCGCCTGAGAGAATTGGTATGCCCGGAGAGGATGCTGGCAATCCGATGCGGTCTGGCCTCCATCGTACCCCACCATCTCCTCACCATCATGACACCTACAGACATGGAGCTTAGGATGTGTGGGAGACCTCAGGTGGACCTAGCCATGCTCAAGGTCAGATACTGTTCTTTGATCCTCAAGTATTTCCTTTCTTATGCTCTTGGTATTTGTTGGCATGTTGCATAGAGTTTTTATAGACCCAGTGAGCACATTCTTCTCACTATGACAGCACCAACTAATATGGGGCGAAGGATGTTAGGTTGACCTCAGGTGAACCTAGCCATGCACACGGTAGATACTGTTCTTTGATCCTCAAGCATTACCTTGAAAACTCATTTTGTAGTGGTACACTATTAGCGGCACACAAAATTACTCATGAACAGCTAATTTAGTAAATGAAATATCACCTCTCTAACAGACAAACACCATATACAAGTTTGGCAGTCACTCACAGACGCTCAAATTGAGTTTCACTGGCAGACCTTTGAGGATTTCTCTCAGGAATGACTGATTCTTGAACAGATTATCTGATTTTTTCTCTAAATTTCAGTGTTTTTCATCTTTTCATCATAGGCACACACCATGTACCAGGTGGGGCTTGTGGAGACAGACTCTCACATCGAGTTTTTCTGGCAGGCACTGGAGAGTTTCTCCCAGGAAGAGCTGAGGCGCTTCATCAAGTTTGCCTGCAACCAGGAACGCATCCCAAGCACCTGCCCTTGCAGACAGGGGGGCAACGATGCTGCTCATGTACCCCCCTACCCCATGAAGATAGCCCCGCCCGATGGACCTGGAGGTGAGTTGTGTAAAAGATTGTTTTAATATGCTAACACCTTTTAGGCGTGCCAAGATAGGGAAAGCTCTATATGTAAGAAATATATTATGCCTGAATATAGTTTTGAATTTAAGCGGAGATGTGAATCATTACAGAATACGTATTAGATCAGAAATTAGAATGCAAGTAGCCAAAGAGTACCACAAAAAGTTTTCCTATGAAAGGAAACGTGGGAATAAAATATTTTCTCACGGTCTTTCTTCCCATAAATAATCACTTTACACAAGCATGCACATCACCAGTACTACATAGTCTTTGGCTGTCTTGATAACTTGATGGGTTTCTCGTTGCCATTTCTTTTTCTGTGGCTTTCTGTATGTCTCTCGATTCCTCTTTCTATTTCTTCATCTCTGTTGCTCTCTATTCTTTTGATGTTTTCTTATTCTCTTCATCTTTATCCCTTTTTTTCTTTGTAGGATCAGCAGATCAACGGTTCATCCGAGTAGAGACCTGTATGTTCATGATCAAACTACCCCAGTACTCTAGCCTAGCCGTCATGAAAGACAAGCTTCTCTATGCAATTAACTGCCGCGAGGACCCCCTCAGTGGATAAAAGTACAGATGAGCATGTCTTAGTGACCGCCTGTTTATAGTAACTACCCACTAGCCCACTAGCAGATCAAGATTCATCAGCATGGAGACTTTCTGGTGTATGTTTGTAATCAAGCTACCCCTGGCAGTACTCTAGCCTAGCCGTCATGAAAGACAAGCTTCTCTATGCAATCAACTGCCGAGAAGACCCTCTAAGTGGATAAAATTACAGATGAGCATGTATTAGTGGCCACCTGTCTATAGTGACCACCTGTCTATAATGANGTAGTGATAGACATAGTGAAGACATTCCTCTCACCATCATGGCACCAACTGATATGGCATTTAGGATGTGTGGGAGACCTCAGGTACACCTAGCTATGCTCCAGGTTAGATACTGTTCTTTCATCCTAAGGCATTTCTCCTATCATGCTCTTAAAACTAGCAGGTATGTTGCATAGAGGTACGTGTAGGGATAAGCATAGCAAGGACAATCTTGCCACCATCATGACACCAACTGATATGGAGCTGAGGATGTGTGGTAGACCTCAGGTGGACCTAGCCATGCTCAAGGTTAGATACTGTTCTTTGATCATCAAGCGTTTATTTTCTTATGCTCTTGGTATTTGTTGGCATGTTTCATAGAGGTAGTGATAGGCATAGTGAAGGCATTCCTCTCACCATCAACTGATATGGAGCTTAGGATGTGTGGGGGACCTAGCCATGCTGAAGGTAGATACTGTTCTTTGATCATCATGCATTTCTTTTCTTATGCTCTTGGTATTTGTTGGCATGTTGCATAGAGGTAGTGATAGGCATAGTGAAAACATTCTTCTCACTATCACGACACCAACTGATATGTAGCTAAGGATGTTTGGCAAATCGCATATCAACGTAGCCATGCTAAAGCTGGAGGAAGATATTCTTCTCTATATCATCAAGCATTTCATGTCTTAAAAACAGATAAAGATCCACGGTAGACCTTTAGGGATCAGGCCATAGTCAGGTAGATACTCTTCTTTGCATTCCTCAAGCATTTCAATATGAATTAATCTGACACCTGGGGATGTGGTGTAGATGATGTGCTTTAGACCTTGCAATGCTTAAGTTGATACTGTTCTTTGATCCTCAAGCATTTCCTTTCATACTGATCCAGCACAGGCTGATGAATAGGAACAATACACCATCCTTTGATGGATAATCCAATTTTGTTGAAATTTTTCAAGTTTTCTCATTTTTATCTTTTGTCATGAATTGATGGCAGACTTATTTGGTTTGAATCTCCATAAACACCCAGAATGATTTTCATCTTTTTCACAGGCACACACCATGTACCAGGTGGGGCTTGTGGAGACAGACTCTCACATCGAGTTCTTCTGGCAGGCCCTGGAGAGTTTCTCCCAGGAAGAGCTGAGGCGCTTCATCAAGTTTGCCTGCAACCAGGAACGCATCCCAAGCACCTGCCCTTGCAGGCAGGGGGGCAACGATGCTGCTCATGTACCCCCTTACCCCATGAAGATAGCCCCGCCTGATGGACCCGGAGGTGAGTTGATTAGCTAAGAAATAATTTATCAACATATAAAAATATCCATGGATTCGTCCCCCAAGCACCTGCTCTTGCAGACAGGGGGGGAAATGATGATGCCCATGTACCCCCCTACCCAATGAAGATAGCTCGCCCCGGGCACTCGGAGGTGAGTAAATGCTTGATAATGTCATTGGTTTTGCTTACTACATGTAGTAGAAGTGTATCCCAAGCACCTGCCCTTGCAGACAGGGGGGCAACGATGCAGTCCATGTACCTCCCTACCCCGTGAAGATAGCCATGCCCGATGGACCTGGAGATGAGTTTTTGCTTATAATGTCATCAGTTTTACTAACTAGTAGAAGTGTATCCCAAGCACCTGCCCATGCAGACCAGGGGGCAATGATGCAGCCCATGTACCCCCTACCCCATGAAGATAGCCCCTCCCGATGGACCTGGGGGTGAGTTGTGTAAAAGTTTGCGTTTCGGTATGCTGACAGAAAACTTTGAGGATAAAAAATCTGTTGTATCCGAGTAAGGCTGGAAATGAAGCAGAGATGCTGATCATTACCGAATACCTATTGGATCAGAAGTCAAAATGCAAATAACAGTTAATGAAAAATTAATGTTTTTATGTGAAAGGAAACTTGGGAAAAAAGACATTTTCTGTGTCTTTCTCTGCATAACTAATGAATTTATACAAGCATGCACATCATCAGTATTACATAGTCATTGATAACTTGACGAGTTTCTCATTCCCCTTTCATTTACTCTGTCTTTCTTTATGTCTCTCGATTCCTCTTTCTATTTCTTCATCTCTGTCGCAGTCTATTCTTAAATTTTGTTCTTACTCTCTTCATCTTTATCCCTTTCTCTTTGTAGGATCTGCAGATCAACGGTTTATCCGAGTGGAGACATGTATGTTCATGATCAAACTACCCCAGTACTCCAGCCTAGCCGTCATGAAAGACAAGCTTCTCTATGCAATCAACTGCCGCGAGGACCCTCTCAGTGGATAAAAGTACCGTTGAGCATGTCATAGTGGCCACCTGTCTATAGTGACCACCTGTTTATAGTGATAGATCACCCATTCGTCGAGTTTAGACGAACGTATTCGTGTTCAAGATATCCCAGTACTCCAGCCTTGCCACCAAGAAAGACAAGCTTCTCTATGCAATCAAGTGTCGAGAAGACCCCAGTGAGTAAAAGTACAGTTGAGTCGTCTTAATGGCCAACTGTGTATAGTGACCAACTGTCTATAATGGCCAACTATTGACTCCCTCCAGATGAAATGAGAGCTGTAGCGTTTGAAGTCTTTCAGTAATTTAGATTAGACAGGTCAAGTTCTGAGATGGTGTTGCATATTATTCTAAAAATGTGGAACAACTTTAGAATGGCCTATCATAGAATATGTATGCTGTATATGCTGCTCGTAGTTAAAACCACCATGAAGCACGTTTAATATATATGCAGGTAAAATAACAGTAGAGGCAATTATTTAACAATTTTCTTCTTGACCAATCCGCACTTTTCCTCTTTATGACAACAGGGCGGTGTGTTATCTAGTTACAAAAGACTTATTTTAAGAATGAGTTTACGCCCGAATGACATTATTTCTTGCGCTGAATGATCGAGAATCTCATGCATATTACACCCGTTAACGTACTATGGTCTTTCTGAAAGTCATTTGTAACTTTGAGAACGATTTGGTGAAACATCACCTAGTTTTATGAAGAACTCAAATCATAATCGATTGAGAGCTTTGCGCCTGCTCATATAAACCAGAAATTAGATTTATTATGTATATGCAATGAAATAGTTCATGAAGGTCTGATAAGTAGGGGGATAAGCATCCACGCTTAGCACAGTAACCAATTGTTCCCATTTATATCTATCCATTTGTCTTGTCTTGTCTTTCCGTATACGCCCACAATAAAAAATGATTATTATGGCATTTGGTGGTATTTTGAAGTTGAGGCTGTACATACAATGTAGAAGTAGACATGAAGATGTATAGTTAATAAATTATAGATGGACAAGTGCAATTCATGTGTAGGCAGCTTGAAAGGGACAAGTACTCTTAGGGGGTGTTGCCCAAAATCAACTGCAGATCGACTGCAACTTTACAAATTGTAACGCACATTTCCATTCGTATGCGCATGTAACAAGACGCACCTGAAACAATGATTTTGATTAGCGTATTCCGATCATATGCAACTTGCAATCAATTGCAACCTTTGAGCAACACCCCCTTAGTGTACATGTAATAAAATGTAACTTTGTGACTCAACACCCTAGGTGCGTGAGAGACTCCAAGCCTTTCAACGATATCAAGTGTTTGTACTTCAATCTTGTAGAAATAACATGGAATTCATCTTCCATGAATATTAGTCAAAGACATTGTGACAAAGTGTTTTCCAAGTTGTTCCTATATTGAAGGGAAACCAACCCCTGGAATTGTCATGTTCTCATTGAATGAGGAAAAGTCAGAAGAACCAATTGTGAAAATTTGAGCAAAATGGGACTATCCGTATTCAATTTGCATGTACTTATTAATAAAAAGAGTGAATTGAACATATCTGTTTTTATTCATGTCACATTGGTATGCAGTGATTTCATTTTTATTACAGCTAGTTTAAATGATGATAGAGCTCTCTTGATAGGCATAGGGTATGTGAATTTGCTTTCTAATTTCTCTGACGGAGAGTATTTTGCCGGATGTGGGGATTGGAGTAATTTTTATAACACAAACGGTTGATGACAACCCATTGCATGAAAACATAACTTATAAACATATAAATTTTTCATTGTGGTAAACTATATATGTATTTGCTCCCGTTGCTTTCTTTCTAGATATCGAACTTTTTCTGGCAATGCTTTGGAACTGGGAAGAATCTGTACAATGTCTATTGGAATTGCAGGATTCATTAGTCAGTATATTAACCCCAAGCTGTTTTCTTAATCAGAGCAGCTTTTTTTCCTTAGTAAATAGAGCTTC
>BQKZ01002415.1:66716-77396 GCA_036244855.1 Temnopleurus reevesii
CATGCACTCAATGATAATTCGCACTTGAGAAAGGGTCACCAGTCGTCCATAGAGTTATGCGTAGATCTACTAAGAGCTTAACGAAACTGGTCCCTGGTTATTTTGAGGAATCTCTGATTTGATGATACTCTCACATATGTTGGCCTATGACTCTTAGCATCACTTGGTTATTCTTGGTTCCAGCAGTTTTGAGGGTTTGAAGAAGAGTCAATTATTTTGTCCATTTTCTCTATCTATCATGTTCATAGTGCATATATGCAAGGTGAAGGGAACGGTGGTTTACATTGGGGGATTCCATTTTGGAACATTTATTTTCATTTTGTTCTCAAATACACTGTACTTGTTCATCTCCCTTTCCATCTTATCTCATAAGTCATTGACTACTAGAACCAGGTTAATCCGTGCACAAAGTCTCTTCTGGCCTGTGTTCCAATAGCGAGGTTTAACTTTACCCAGTTCCAAGTCATTGTAAATTATGAATGGTTTGTGTCTAAATAACAATAACTTAGCCCCAGGGTTGTAATAATCATTATATTTTGTTAACAGATTTCATTATTCTTATAAGTATGCTATTTGTTTTTCTTGATTGAAATAAAGAAGACCAGGAATGGTATTATTCTTTTTTTAAAGTTTAAAAAAAACTTAGTCCCAGGGTAAGTTAAACCCTTCTATCGAAAAATGGACCTACATGACATATGGGAATTACACAATTCAGTAGTCAATGGCCCGTATTCTGATATCAGGTTGACTATGTGGTTTATTAAGTATGGGTAGCCCAAAGTGCCAAAACTTTATTGAAACTGTATAATTCTTACGTTAACTGCTCTTTTCCCATGCTCTAATAATGTAGAAAACTATTTAAGTTTTTATTCCAAGAGAGTTTTTAATACTATAAGTGCAGAATGTGCTGGTAAATTAAACATCGACTGTTATAGATTTAAGTTAAACCTGACATCAGAATACGAGCCATGGAGTTGATATTTAAAGTCTCATTATGCAACAAGCATGCGTACTGATTAAGAAAGAATGATATATCATGTTTATTTTGTACTAGGTGAAACGTTATAGTTTTAGGAGTGACTATTTATTACGTACTTAAATGTATATGTATGGCGAGATTTCACATTGTCTTTGCTCTACGGCGTGTTGTGTGGAATAACTCTGGTGTGTTTAGTGTTTATGCATTTGAGCGTTGTTTGTTGTGCAAAGATTTGTGCATTAATTAGTGAGTGAGGGTGATATATGACGAGAATTTGAATGCAGAATGAGAATGAAATTAACCTTGTTTGGTTTTAAGCCAAGTAGCTTTCCTATACTTAGGAACGAGTCAATCACAAATGATTACCAACTGAATGATTTGAGCATTTGATTTTAAATGTATTTAGAAAAATAGATATTTAGATAACACTTTCCCATAATTGCAAAGACTGCACAGTATCAATAACTATTTGTAATATTTTTATTTGATTGTTACTTCTGTTTACTGAGGGATTGTTTATGATTATGTGTTTACTTTCATTAACATGCTAGATATGAATAGTGATGTGTTATAATTGAGAAGACTAATTAATATTATTATGTAGCAGAGATTGTTTAACTTTGGAAAACATTGTAAATATTCACAGTATGTTGACTTTATCCAGAAGTATATAAATAAATGAAATTTCACATAAAAATGTTTGTTTCAAGTTTACAATATTTTGAGTGATGCCTGTAGGAATTGACCATTTGATATATTTAAATCAAAGACCCTGTTGTATAAAATCCTTCCATTAAGCCCCTCCCCCCCCCCCAAAAAAAAAAAATTGTTGGTAGCCTGAAAATGACTCAACCCGACTTTTTTTCCTACTCAAATTAAACAAAAAACACAGTAAAATGATAGATAGATAGATAGATAGATAGATAGATAGATAGATAGATAGATAGATAGATAGATAGATAGATAGATAAAATCAAATCTGAAAACTAATTTTCAGACGATCTTTGGCATTTTGATTCCTTCTACATTTGTATTTTTTAGAGATTTTATATTCAGTTAAAATTGCATTTTTTGGCAACGATGGTAATGGTGTCTACTGTGAAAAGATTACAAAACAGCCAGTCAGCATCAACTATTCCCCTCGATACAGTGGAACCTCATTATAAAGAGGTCAGATATAGCAAGGTACCTGTTATAACGGTGATTTTATTGGTCCCAGCTCTTTAGAGTTATGTGGGTTTTTTTTACCCTTACATAGTGAGGAACCTGATATAACAAGGTAGTTTTCATGGTCCCAAGGACCCTCGTTATAAAGAGGTTTCACTGTGCTACCCCGACTACCACAAATAGCAAAAGTAACCATCACTCTATCAATCTCTCTCAAAAAAATCTCTCTTGACTTCATTACCCTTCTAAACACAACAACACATTTCAAACAAAATTCAGTGTGATATTCTCTGTTTAATTTTCTCTGAACATTACAACCAAGTGATCCATATACATGTATATTATATTTACAAATCACAGACCCTCCTCTGAAATATATCCTTTATTTCAATTATCGACCCATAACAAACCTACTTGTCAACTTAATCCACAACCTATAAACTTCAGAATGGACTACCAAGTGTAAATACCAGTATATAATAATAATAAATAATACTTGAATGTATATAGTGGGTTTTTTTTCCAGAGGATACAAAGCGCTGTGACCCATCATGACAAATGAGAGAGAAGTTTGATCTTTATTTTTTTTAGTACAGTCAAACCTGTCTATAGTGGCCACTGTCTATAGTGACCACCTGTGTATAGTGGCCACTTAAATTGATTACCTCCAGGTGAAAATACATGTTATAGAACCTGTCTACAGTGGCCACATTTTCTGTTTCCCTTGTAGTGGCCACTATAGACAGGTTTGACTGTAGTTATTTTAATAGTTTCTTTGATCCCTCTATCCCATAAAATCCCTCTCACACCTATGCGAACTGAGGCGGACGAAGGTGGACGAATTGGAAAAATATGGAACCTCATACATGCAGCGCGAAGGCGAGTTTGTGCAAATCATTCTAGAAAATGTATCTTGGCGAGTTGCCTTCTTGTTGCACATAAAAGTTTCCGTAATTTAGTATAAACCCTTCGTCCGAGTCAATTCGCATAGGTATGAGGGGGTTTTAAGCTTGACTTTGAGAAGTTGATCAGGTTCATACACCAGGTACTAAGTGAGAAAGAGAAGTTTTTAACACAAGATGGGGATTTGTTCCTTGGTGTATATTAGGGGTGATACTCCTTTATGAAGCATAAGAGGAGGCAAAAAGATAAGAAAAACATACATGTATTTAGTTTGACAGGTAGGCATTATAAGTTAAAGACTCTTTGAAGGTTGATTCAATACCTCCTGATTCAGACATGCACTAGATTTATGTTCATAAGCAGGGAAAAGATTTTTTGGGAAAATATCAAGCAATAAAAAAAAGTGATTAACTATCCCATCAAACAAATTCTTGCCTAGATGTGATAGCAAATACATAACAAAATATCATAGTTTTTAATATGTAATCATTTATATCCCTGTGTGTACCAACAAAAAAAAACATTAAGGTAACAACTATAAAATGTTACATTGATTACAATATCTTGGTAAGAATGCCAATAGGCAGGTTTACTACTAGATGTAAATTTTATGCGGTCTTTGTACACATAGGTTGTTCTTGATTATCGAAAGATTGCTCAAGGCTTGCCGGACATAGTAACGATTAATGTATGCAAACTGGATTCCAAGTATTGTATTTTAATTGTTACTAGCTGGTTTAAAAAATATCACGTAACTCCGGTCATTTGCAAGAAACATGCGTAAATTTGGATCTATTAGTAAATCGGCCCATCGTCTACAAGTAGTCCTTCCAGATCACCTGAAACTTTAAAATGTGAACACACAAAACAGGTTTGTAGGATATTAATTTTGAGGGGTTTGTAAAGTTGAAGTGAGTCTTAAAAAACAAAGTGTCATGCAAAATCGGTTGCTTTCTATGAGTACATGTACATTACAGTATGATATTCAACAACACAATGGAATGTGAGTAGGTTCAAAATTCAAATCAATGTTCAATTACATTTGGGCAATTCCACGGTAACGGAAGGACATTCAGACAAAAATTCTAAAGTGCAAGCAAGAACTGCAAGAAAACTAGTGATGGGAGAACAAAGTTCTTCAAAATCCATCCATTGAAGAACTTTGTTCTAGCCTTCCTTTTGTAAGGTTTGAAATGTTCTTCCATCACTCGTTTTCTAGCAGTTCTTGCTTTAACTTTAAAATTCTTGTCTGAATATGGGCTCATTGACTGTGGAATAGCCCATTTACAAAATGAGTTGTACAAAAATGGCAACAGCAACAGATTTGAAATAGTGAGGAGATGTGTTCTTACGCCTATTCAAAGTTGATTAGCTAATTGAATGACCAAGCAACAATGTTCGTATGACGAAGCACAAATTGTTTTAATAGTCTGATAAACTTTTCAACAAGCCATTTGTTTATTTGCACTTTGATTTCTCATCTACATGTATGCTATGTATCATATTCTGTAATTACCTGGTCAATTATTAAACAAACAATACATCTGCACTTAAAGTGCCTTTAATTAACGATAATCCTAACAGCAATTTTCAACGAGAATCTACCTATCATGAAACCAGGGCCATGTAACATAAAAGATACAATCAAACTTACGATAAAAATTAATTTTAAGTCTGTGGCAAAACATGTATCATAGAGATACTATTAATTCTTGATTAATTATATCTTTTTTATGTTACAAGCCCCAGGTATCCATTTAAACACCTGGGTAGAGGGCAACATAGTGCAGATGAATTTCTTGCTGAAGGAAATGAACACCATGGATAGGATTCAAACTGCTGACCTGCTAGTTAGGTCCCACTCACAACGAAGCCCAGAAGCAACAAGATTCAACACAACTCTTTGCTCAGCTCACGGCTAGCTGCCTGCGAACAAAAGAGTCGTGTTGAATCGTGACGCTTCCGGGAGCCCTTTGTGACTGGGGCTTAAAAAGGCGAGAGTCAGAACCACCACATGAAGCTTTTACCATACAACATTATAACTGGGCAGCGTTTAATGTGAGCAATCTCTCTCATCACATCATGCGCATGAAATTATGGGCAGTCTCAATAAATTCAATTCAATGGATATATTACATAATAGAGCACCATTGAACAATATCATATACACATGTGAAAAATAATCACAATAATAATACATCTTTTGTCATCATAAATACATATATACTAGAAATAATTACAATCATATTACAAAGCTTTAAATAATGAACTTTGTTCAAAGATAACATAGAGCTTGTCCTGTATAGTCTGTTTTTTAACTTGAAGACATTGTGTAAAAAGTATCAGTATATACCAGGGCGCTACAAACCCACATGCCCAAATGCCCGAGACAACAAAATTGAGCCATCGGGCAAGTAAATGAAAATTTTACTTGCCTGAATGGGTAAGTAATGGGTTTAAAGTCCAAGAGTATAAATCATCGACTGTAAATGGATTATTTGTGAGAATCCAGTTACAAGGTATTTCATTTGACCAACTTCACTAATAGGTAAGCCAAATTTAATGTTCTACAAGTGTGTGTGTATGGCTGTTTGTATTTGCTTTGAAGTTTTGGGCAAGAGAAATTGAGGTTTGGGCAAGTGATTTGAAATACCACTTGCCTGACTGGGTAAGTACATGTAGTGCAAACAAATTCTTTAACCACTCTGCATACACCCCAGTGAACTGTACCCTACCTAACAGCTGATGCCAACAAGATTTGTTACACTTCAGTGCTTGTTTTGGTGGGAAAATTTAGTATTGGATGGTCTTATCACCATTGGCTTGTATGCTGTAAGGGATGTAGTTCGGATGAATCGTAAGTTGCAGTTGATCCGAACGCGCCAATATCAAATCATTATTTCATGCGCGAATGGAAATGCATGTTACAACTTGCAACTGATCTTCAGTTGATTTGCAACCAATTGCAACTTTGTCGCAGCACCCCATAGAGTGGTGGCAAATGAAAGATCTCCAATGTTTTGTTTCAGATAACAATGGCAACCGAGCTACTGCTAAGCTAAGTAGAGCCCTGCACTTGAGTACTTCTTTCACCAAAGTCTTCAAATTTATTTGTTCTCTGATTAATAACATAATATGATGTGTAAACATATGAACATAATTGGATGATCATGCCTAGAGCATCCTTTACTAAATACCTGCTATAAACGAAATAAAGCATCAAAATACTGACATCACAATGCTGATCATCTATGGAAAGTGGTTCTAAACAATCGATGGGTATGAGGTAAAATATGAACTGTCTCAGGTTACTGTTTCATGAGTGGTCAATAATGTGTTATGATTTTTGTTGTTATGCTGGCCTTTGTTGAAGGGGAACTTCCCCCATTTTGCTAAGGGAAATTAACCACATGGGTGGGATTCGAACCTACCACTCTATGGTTGTAAGGTGAGAGTCAGAACCACTACACCACGGGCCTAGGTACCCACTGCTGATCAAATCAAGTTGAGTGCTCCAATCTCATTTAACCAATTGACTACTGAATTCTGTAATTCCCATAAACTTTGTGTGGGGACCACTTGGTTCCAGTTGCTAATGGGTTAACAAATAATGCCTCTGCCATCACCTTACGGTGGTGGAAGCATAAAAAAATGAGTTTACAAGACAGCCACATTTTGATACCTGAGCGCAATGTTTTCATTACGCTTTGACTGAATAAACCAATGTGAATGCCTTGCGAAGATATATTAAATTGAAATCATGAACATCCCACCAAAATTAAACATCCTCATGCGCTATGGAATTGATGTAATCCAAATTTAAATCTAATTTTGGTGATTTATATGATCAGCAGTGAGAGCACAGACCAAACTATTGCATTTAAACAATTATGCAGCATATGCATTCTATATCCCATTATCAAACTAAGCTCAATGTACAAAATAGTTTGAGGAAATGCCTCACATAATATAAACTTTATTAGCTATTTGCTTCCTTCCTAGCAAAGGAAACTATATCTGAGGCAGAGGTTGCTTGTCCAAAATACAATCTATAATACAATAAAGAAATTTGAAGGTCAAAATTCCTGGGCAGGCTCTTTAATCTTACAAAAACCCATCCTACATATATGTTAATTTTGCCAGCAGTGTGATTCAAATTTCCCTAAATGATGAAAACCGCAAATGCCGTTTCTTTGGCAGAAATGCATTTCAAAATCCACATACTGCCTCAAGCCATTCGGTTCTGCACAAAGAATCTATACTTGCCAACATTCCAATTTTCTGAGTGAGTTCTGATCTTATTCCACTTGTAAAAGTTGTTAAAAACAGTTTGAGATGATAAAGAAAAATATAAACAGATGGAATTCCTCACCCAAATGCTCAACCAATTGATTTCTAGTTTAATGGTAGAAATGAAACAAAAATCTATTGTAAAACTCAATGATATTGGATGATAAAGACAGTGGGCTTCTCGTATTCTGATAAATTTTCATTGAACTCTTTTTTACTTCATCAATTTCAAATAATTATCTTGACTAAACCATCAAGTAAACAATGTCTATCAAGGGTGACAAACATCAAGCTACTAACAACCAGAATACAAAAAGAAACGCTACCCACAGAAAAACCTTGGACAAGAATTGCTCTTCGGGATTGCTGGGAACCTGCGGACGGGCTGTAAAAGAGGAAAAAAGCAAACAGATATCATTATAAAATTGAATTTAATTGAATGGTTTATGTGATAGAATATTTTTAAGTAGAATATGATAGAATATTTTTAAGTAGCAGCCCAACGGCAGAATATTTCTAAGTAGCAGCCCAAAGGCTGAAACAAATTGAAGTTACAATATGGATACAAATGAACAATTATAATACAAAGGCAACAATAAACAAAACAATAAAATATCAGGAAAATATAGCAGGAATTATTGTACAAAATAGCTAGAAAAGATCAGTCGTAATGGGGGTTTAGATTTCATTCCTCACAGTCACAGTCACAGTCAACCAGAAGTACATGTTACATTTTGCACGCAGCTACGTATTGTTACGTCACAGCTCTGATTAATCTGTGACAAGCATTTCTTGATTTTTCCGTTCGGTCACTGATCTGTGACGAGCCCATAGATCAGCGCGTGTCTCTTGTGTGCAAGCCATTGTGACATCANCATGGTGGCTTCCGGGCTAAAGCCAGGGTAATAATGCTGCAATTGTAGAGCGCTTAGGGAATTCTCATGAAGACTTGATAAGCGCTATGTAAAAGCCGTTCATTATTGTTCTTATAAGTGGAGCAATCATTAACAAAGAAATGATAGCCACCCACTGCATGAGAACAGTTAGATATAACTTCTTTTTCACTGTGGTAGAATATTGTATTTACTCCTGTTGCAATCTTCCTAATATGTCAAACTTTCTACGGCACTGCTCTGGAACTGGGAAGTATCTGTACAATGTCTATTGGAATTACAGGATTAACCCCAAGCTGTTTGCTTAATCAGAGCAGCTTTTTTCCTTAGTAAATAGAGCTTCCATTAAAGAACTCATTGGTGGTGTTTCACAAGGTTATTGTTTTAGTTATGAATTAATCTATGAATGAATTGAACACATTCTAGAGTATTGAGTTCATAAGATTCTCTGTTATTTACCAAAAAGAACCTGGGCCCCGTAACATAAAGGTTTGCGATTAATTGCTAATCTGATAGCAATTGATATCAATCGCAAGTCTATGGAAAATCATGTACTTAAGTTTGCAATTGATCGCGAAATCAAATAGCGATTAATCGCAAACCGTTATGTTACGGGGCCCTGGTCGCTGGTCATTGGTCATTGGTATAAGCATTCATGCTTCTATCAGAAAAGTTTTGTGAAACACCATCCTGATGTATATTTGAATTCACTATGAGCAAAAGGAAAAAAAGTAATTCGACAAAGTAAACAACTTCAATCAAGCCTTTGCAAGAGCTTCATGAAAACAAAAGAAAATGGGTGCTCTGTTAATTCACTGAACAGTTGCAATACCAGGTGCAAAACCTGTTCGATATTTCTCCTCAAAATAACAGGGAAGGAAACTTATTTTTGGTGCACCAAGCTATTATGAATGCTAGAGTGGAAGTTGTTTACTTTGTCAAAATTCGTTGTCCCTTCTGCTCACAGCGATTACAGTAATCTGCTGCGAGCACCTTGTAAGAAGTCCACCATTAACACTGAAATTATATGCTATATTTGTGACAAAACGTAAGCTTGAGTATGTTTGTAGTGATAAAGTTATCCTCATCACATATTGGCATGTAAAGTAGAGTGAACAGAGTAGAGACAATCTGTTGTCATTAACATTTGGTTTGATAGCAATATATGCTGGTTTCTAATTTGTTCGTTCAATGAAAAATATATACATTTCTATTATTGGACTTTGTGGAAAGGAGTTGCACAAATTTATTGTGGAAAAAATATGCAATATTTTACTCTATTAGTGTAGAACGGGAGAGATGTTTTGTGTATTGCATGTAATGTAGGATTTGAAACCACCCCATTGTAGACAAAGGTTGCAACATACATTAGAATTACAGTTATTATATATTTTGCATATTTGTATGTAAAAGAGGGCACAATATAAATCAAAATACCATGAAATGTGTCATGAGACAAATCTTTATATTGAATTATTAGGGAGTCCCAAATTATGACCCATGGAGAGCCTCAAAGTAAAAGGATTATAATGAAACGGTCACCTTTATTGTAGCAACCCAATAACGATAATAACATTTTACCTTTCTTTTCCATACATTTTCAGTACTAGATTATTTAGAAATATATGTATCCTATTAGAGAATTGTAATCTTGTCCGTTTGCTTCACTTGTAGGACTTATATTAATTGATGAATAATTGAAGAGAGCTCATGAGTTGCAGACAAGTGACTGAAGAGATGTATTAACATTGATACTATTTTGCATCCTTCACAGTTTTATTTGTAGAATGTTTGCGGGTTTTGGGGGAAGATTAAACCGATGTGTTACTGTATATGAAGACCTCCCACCCCATACATGTATTTGAGGTGAGAATATGAACTTTATAACTTTCTCGGAGAGTTTTGGGACCATTTCAAAAGAGTTCAGTTTTTTGTGGTGATTATTCTGCACAGCCAAGGTCCTTTGGAAAAAAACAATTCCCCCCTAATTTTCAGCAAAATTATTCATGTTTTCTCACCCATATGAGTAGAGAGGTCTGTGTGACTTAGAGGGTGTTGCTCAAAAGTTACAATTGATCGCAAGTCGCAGACGATCGGAACGTGCCAATGAAAATCGTTGTTTCTCGCGCGTCTAATTAAATGCGTATACGATGCGTGAATGAAAATGCGTGTTACAATTTGCAATGTTGCAGTTGATTTTGAACAACAACACCCGCTTAGGTGTGGTACAATATATTTAGTTTTCTCCTTTAGAAATTGTTTTGAAATATTGCTCACTGCTTTTAGTGATTAGATTTGCTGAGTGGAGTAATTTAGAAATGCTTTTCCATTGTATTGATATTCAAACTATTTTATGCCGGCCTGGGTTTCTTACTTAAAGAAGAAATGTATGCAGTGACTAAGACATGTACATCCAATAGGCGGGTTTACTAATAGATGCAAATTTTA
>BQKZ01002416.1:7259-21211 GCA_036244855.1 Temnopleurus reevesii
AAGGGACACAAGTTATTTTCATTGTTTTCATCTTCACTCAGCCACTTGGCGCAAGTAAGATTTTATACCTTTAGCAAAGTTGTCTCGTGTGCGGTCATGCGTGCAACAATACCAATAAAAGTGGTACCAAAATATTCTTTGGAGAATACTCTATCAGGTTATATCATCAAATTTTGGATTATAATTTTATGTTTTGAACAGGACGTCATCAAAGTTGGAGGACATTTTTTTTGACTCACTCTGTATATTCGGTTTTTACATTAAGTTTTGGGAACATTCTTATTTTCACGTCAGGTTTAACTCTGTTATTTCACCTAATAAAGGGTTTTACACCCACCAATAAAATGTGGGCAATGCTATGGGTGTGTCTATTGAGGTGTTGCTCAAAAGTTGCAATTGATCGCAAGTTGCAGTTGATCGGAGCGCGCCAATCAAAATCATTGTTTCATGCGCGTCTTGTTACATGCATATACCGTGCGCTAATGAGAATGTGCGTTACATTGTGCAAAGTTTCAGTTGATTTGCAGTTTATGTTGAGCAACACCCCATATGTCTGTCTGTCGGTCTACACATCTATCTCTCTCCTTCTTGTTATTCTTATTCGCGTCCTATTTCTTCTTGTCTTATTCTTTTCTTATTCTTCTTCTGTTTTTCTGCCCCCCCCCCTCCCCTTCTCTCTCTCTTTAAAGCGTTGAAGTTGGATAATAATAATTTAAAAAATTATTATAAATCAAATACTTACGAATAATAATGATAATAATAATGATAATAATAATAATAATAATAATAATAATAATAATAATAATAATAATAATAATAATAATAATGAATTATGATAATAATGATAAAATTGATAGTAATAATGTTATGAGTAGAACAAAACAGTTTATATATATATAGCGCATTATACCTGATAAGGTGGATGATTAGTTCATATCTACCCTAGACGTCTAGAAAGTCTAGCAATTAATCGCGACTATTTACTTGCTCTCTCTCTCTTTCTATCTCCTTCTCTCTGTCTCTCCTCTTCTCGCTGTCTCTCTGTCTGTCTCTCTCTTTCTTTAAAGTGTAAGAATTATGATAATTGGCTCATATCTGCCCTGGACTGAAGTGGCCAAACACATAATCCCGACTTCTCTTCTGCTCTATCTTTCTTTCTCTCCTTATATCTCTATCTCCCTCTCGGTCTCTCTCTGTTTAAAGTGAGAGAAGTACATATATAGGATAATTTACCTGTAACAGTAATGGTAACAAGACAGTTTGTATATAGCGAATGTTTATACCTTGGAAAATATGGATAATTAGTTCTGATCTACCATAGACAAAGAAAGTCCAGCAGTTAATTCCTAATATTGTCTCGCTGTCTCTCCCCCTCTCTTTCTCCCATCTCTTTCCTTCTCTCCTTCTCAGCATCTCTCTGTCTCTCTCTTTCTTTAAAATGAGAGAAATAAAATAGTTACTTCATATCTATCCTAGAGGAAGGTAGTCCAACACAGAATCCTGACTAGTCTCTTGTTCTCCACCTCTCCCCTTTTCTCCTTCTCCCTTTCTCTCTCTTTCTGTTTAAAGTGAGCTAAGCAGGTTACTTCATATCTACCATAGACGAAGGTAGTCAAGCAATCAATCCCGATTGCTCTCTCTCTCTCTCTCTTGCTGCCCCATTCTCTCTCCTCTCTTCCTCCTCCCCCTTTCCCCTCTTTCTCTCTCTCTCTCCCTCTCTCTCTCTCTCTCTCTCTCTCTCTCTCTCTCTCTATCTCCTTCTCCACTTCTCAACCTCTTGTTCTGTTCCTTTGCATTTATATCGAAACACATTTTAGATTAAAACAATAATTACTAGGACATGGGTTAGTCGATAGAATATGCCACACACGCATTTTAATTGATTGATTCTCGTTGCTACAACAAATTCTTAAAGCAGCACCAGTGAAGAAAAATATTACTTACACACAAATGAAAATATAAGGCAACACTGATTATTCATTGTACGTGTACGCTCAAACACTTGATAAATAGATGATCAAAATACATACATGTGGAGTAAAAAGGTACATAATAAGTAGCTACGCAATTATAAATAAGTATGTTAATATATAAACTATTTTCAATAGTGTAATTATAAATCTATATTGCACTTACTACTCTAAAATTGTTTAGATGTATTGGCATTTATTTCAAACAAATTAGTATTTCATTTCAAAATGAATCATTAGTGTGAACAATTCTAAATAATCTTCGAGAGGTCGTTGCTTCATTTGTCAAAGACAGCGATGGTGAGCGTTCCAGAACATGCATGGGATGTATTTTACAATGTATTCAAGGCTTTCCTCACAACCGAATGACTGAGAGTATGGTTTTGGCTGTTCTGTTTACTCTCACTTTGTATTTGGCTGTTTTGTTTCACTTTTTTCTTACACACACTCTGGAAGGGTTATACCTCTGCATAAGTAATTTCCTTATCAAGCACTGAAATGAGAGACTAATGCTTGGACTGACAACAACCTTAAGCCCCGGTCACATAGGACCCCGAAAGCAACACGATTCACCCTGACTCGTTGTTCTGGGGCAGTTAACTGTGAATTAACAGAGAGTCGGGGTGAATCGTGTTGCTTCCAGGGTCCTATGTGACCAGGGCTTTACCTAGCAACATGTGCAATGGCATTCTGTTGAAATGGGAAAATTACCAACTACATCCTTTAATGGGCTCTACACACTCAAGTACTCGTTGAATAGACACTGCCATGAAATATAATGAAAATATGACTTTAAAATAAAAATTCATCCATCGTTGTATTAGAATATGGTGAATCGTTGCAGGATTATGTCACAAATCATGTGAATGAAAGACATTACATCAGCACACAAGTATGATTTAAAA
This sequence comes from Temnopleurus reevesii, assembly GCA_036244855.1. NCBI lineage: Eukaryota > Metazoa > Echinodermata > Echinoidea > Temnopleuroida > Temnopleuridae > Temnopleurus > Temnopleurus reevesii. The sequence goes on from BQKZ01002416.1 coordinate 10,135, forward strand.
GCAGCACAATCATATAAATATCAAATACATTTCCAGCACAGTTCTGGCTGGTTAAGTGTAAAAATCATGGGCCCAAGTTCACAAAGGTGGTTAATACAGTCATCTCTGCCTAAGTTGAACTTGTCTAAGTCAAATAATTGCCTACGTCGATATGATTTTCTGGAACAAATCAAATAAAACCAGTGTAATTAGCCTCTTCTAAGTCGAAATTCTCATAAGTCGAACAAATTTGTGTGGTCCCAACAGATTCGACTTAGGCAGAGTTACCTGTAGTTGTTACTACTTTGAATGGAGGGATGGTTAAATCTAAGCACCAAAGATAAAAGCCCATGCTAAATCAACTTTAGCCATAAATTTTCCCAGGTTTTGACCATTGACCAGAAAATGAACCACCATTTTAAATTCAAACCATGGTTTTGATTCAACACAGAATTTGTGCTTTAATTGTGCAGCACCTGAAAAATGATACAACACCACCGGTAGCTTCAAGTACTTCTACTATACAGTCAAACCTTGTTATAAAGAGCACTGATATAACAAGCTCTCATTATAANTAGCATTTTTCATTTGTTTTTGTTTAGTATTATAGCTACAGTACAAAATTGATGTTAACTTAACATCAGGGTTCTTGCAGTATGGATTTTGAAAGATACAAGATGCAAGATACACAGACCTTCTTTGATTCATGTACAAATGCATGACAATTTGATTTCCATTGGCTTTAGTACTTTAAGTTTGCCAGCTGCAATGTTTTCATGCACAACAACCCTGCACACAGAAATGTATAGCACATGCACAAGTAGTAAAACAAGCACACCTTTCAGATCGGACACAAATCAATAAATCTGGCAAGAATCAATTAAAAATTAGTGTTTGGCTAAAGAATAACTAAAATACAGTGGAAACTCAGTATATTGAGGTGCTTGGGACCATATAAAAATACCTTGTTACAGCAGTAATCTCTTTATAGTAGAGTTAAAAAAACAATAAGTTATTAAGAGCTGGGACCAGATTATTAACCTCTTTATATCAGATATTTCATTATATCAGATCTCTTTATACTTAGTTTCCACTGTAATACAAATGTAAATGTAATATTTATTTGTAGTACTGAAATAAATATGAATAAATAGTACATAATATCAAATTGGCTTAATCAATTCTCAAGCATGTATTAAAATGGATGGCTGTAATGCAGGCATATAGTCAAAATTTTAATACAAAAATGAAATGTCCATAAACACACACTTTAACTTGCCGGTATAGGCATTTACCTTGCCTAACATATCTATAACAATCATATTATTCTACCATAATAATTGCATCATTCTACAATGAAAATTCTACTTTTGTAGAAAAAATATATTTCTAGCTTCTGTGCACTTTCCAAAACTGTATATCAAGGACTTAAGAATATCCTTGTTTCCCCTTTACATGTGAATGCTCTATTTTATCTGAAAATCCCACTAGCTTGGCAGCTCTCTACAGATGTATATGAACAAGAAAATCACAAGATTTTCATTTTAAAAATTTCATACAGAGTCAGCATTAACAAAAGTTAGATACCTGCAAAAGTTGACATCTTCAAGTCCCAGACACAAAGAAGCTCGGAAGCAACAAGATTGAACAAGACTCTTTCTTACATTCAGTTAACTGCATCCGAACAGGGTTGTGTTAAATCATGTTGCTTCCAGGCTTTTACATGTATGTGACTGGGGCATTGGGTATCAAAAATAAAATCCAATCGCATGATGATGTGCAATGAAAGTGATCGTGAATCTCATGATCCTCTCTTGGCTTTCGATTCGGCTCTCTTCAGCTTCGCTATGTTCTCTACGAGGATTTCATTCTTTGGATCCAGTGCCAGTGCCCTCATGTAGTACACCCTTGCTTGTTGATATCCGCCCTGCAGAAATGATGTAAAAACACAAAATAATGATATTAAAAAGATTCATTCATTTGTATCAAAACCACCCTAATACAAGTGATTTGAATGAATTTATGTATGTAGACATTTCGGATCTCATAAACTTCTCTTGGGTTTGGTTTCGGTTTTATCTTCAGCTTCGCTATGTTCTCAATTAGGATTTCATTCTTTGGATCCAAGGCCAGTGCTCCCATGTAGTACACCCTCGCTTCTTGATATTCACCCTGTGCATGAGTAGGACAACTATGAACAATGGTAGAAAATAAATGTATTGTTTCAGAACCCCCCTAATATGAAGAATTTGATTGATTTTATCTATGTAGATGTTTTGGATCTAATAACATTCCTTTGGGTTTAGACTCGATTCTATTAATCTTTGATATGTTCTCAATGAGGATTTCATTCTTTGGATCCAGTGCCAGAGCTCTCAAGTAGTAAACCCTCGCTTGCTGATATTCTCCCTGTGCATAAAGAAAGATGAAAGGAAGTAAAATATATGATGCAATGGCAGACTTGCTAACCTTATTTTTTTTCCTCCTTTTTTTTTAGCCAATCATCCTTTGAGAGGTGATATGGAAATCTGGACGTGTCAGAAGCCAACATAAGTCACTGTGTATCCAGCTATGTCCAATGACATATTGACTGGCAGAGACAAGAGAAGAATCTAAACTTCACATACATAAAGAGAACTGCTGCAACTGCTTATACAAATTAATGTAACACACAACTGTATACAACATCACCATACATATTAGAAATAAAATGAAAGACAAGATCTAACTTTGACATGATGTATAGCTCCAAGCACATTTTACTTTCAATTATAATAGTCGCCGATCATGAAGCTCACGGCATAATCCCACGCTGATCTAGAAAAATCATAAATCATATTGCTAATAAAATGAAGGATAACATTTTACCTTGAGATGATGTATAGCTCCCAGGTTCAGCAAACAGGACCCCATGTCTGGATTCAGAGTCAAAACCTCCTCATAAAGCTACAGAAAATAAAAATATATGCACCGCATTAAAGAAGATAATAATTACTGACTTCACCTATTGGTTTGCATTCAATATTTTTTGGCTTGTGTGAATTTTCTTTTTACAGACTCACAAAGCGTGTTTCAAAAACTAAATACACAGACTTGCTACTGTAATAAAATCAAGATCATTCACTGGCACAATATTCCTTCCTGACTCTTTCCCCTAAAAGTGTGAAAGCTATACAAAAGACAACTATGTGCAATGCATTTGAGGAAAAGTGCACTATAAAATAACTTTATTATACTGTATAAGCTGAAATTTTCGCAGTGGTTTTATTTTCGCTAAATTTGCGGTTATGGCCTTGTGAAAATTTGCACTTTATATGATGCACATTCATTTGTGTACAAACACTTTCAAAAACATGAAAATAACAACATGCCAATGTGTCAAACTGGTGAGAAATGTCTAAAATATCTGTACGCCAAAATATTGGCTTAATACAGTATACTTATCATTCTTACCTTTAGTCCAATCTATTTAGTCCTATTTTCCCCCTTCTATTCTAAACCCCACAACAGCTCTACATATTGGACATGCATTCAGGGAATCACGGCAAGGCTTTTTGTGTCATAGTGCTGGGTTCCATCCAATGATATCACCTGCATATCATTATAAATTTTTCTTGCATTTTTGTTTTTGCCTCTTTTTTGCGATTTAAGTTTTCATCATAACTTTCTCAATTATTTATTCATTTTGTTTTTTTTGCTTTATTGTTCATCATGTGTTTCCTTGCTTTTTTGGAGGTGAAGTTGGGCAGGATGAAGGGGGAGGGGAGCGGGTTGACACAATAAATTTACTGCCCCTAAGAAAATCTACAGTTTGTAATCTCTAAGATATTGGCCCTTTTAAGTGGTTTATTACCATTGGAATAATTAGATGAGAATTAAAGGGTTCTTAGAATTTTTTCCTGGAAATTGATCGTGTCACATAAAAAAGGGCTGTTCATCGATTACTTTCATGCAAATAAAGTCAAAATCGACAAAAGCAACAATATTTTTCCGGGGGTGGGGGAGAGCAGCATATTCTCAGGGCAGAGTGTCTTATCAATTATCATATTTGAGGTTATGTAATATACCGGCGTACCTTCTGGGCATCGTCTATTCTATTGAGCCCCTTCAGATGATTGGCCTTCTCAAAGAGAAGGGGGGGGGGGGGGGGAGTGGGGGATGTATATTCCCAGGGCAGAGTGTCCTGCATGACACATTCACTATCAGTGATCATATTTGAGGTTATATAATAATGATGTAAATATCTTTTAATCCCAGACCTCTACAAACCTAATATTCAAAAGTCTATTTATTTTACCTCGTATTGTGTGAGGTGAGGTGAATGGGTACCTGATGGCTGCCGGGCTGAAGCTGGGTTAATAATAATTCACAGCGCCTTGAGCATACAGCAAAGTGGATATGTGCGCTTTATAAATTGTATCTATTATTATTACTATCATTCATATTAGTTATTCATATATTGTTTATCAATATGTTATAACTCTATGTGTATGTAAACAATGAAAAATAAATGCCCTATCGTAGGGTTAGAAAAAAAAGACAATTTTTATGTAATATATTGGCATACCTTCTGGGCATCGTCTATTCTATTTAGTCCTTTCAGATGATTGGCCTTCTCAAAAAGGAGTTCGGCTTTTGTTTCCACATCCTGCATTTGATTAAGTCCTAGGGCAATATTAACATGGTGTAAAGCCTGTATGAGAAGGAAAATAAAAGAGATTAATTGAGATTGAATTTACAAGGCAGTACAGTGGAACCTCGTTATAAAGAGGTCGAATATAGCGAGATACCTGTTATAGCAAAGTGATCTTATTGGTCCCAGCTCTTTACAGTTCTTTGGGTTTTTTTACCCTGATATAGTGAGGAACCTGATATAACGAGGATCTCGTTATAAAGAGGTTTCACTGTAGTAGATGGACATTCATAATAACAATATTCTAATTCACCTTATTAACCCTATTGTTATTTCACAAACGCTCTGCCCTGCATTTTTTTTTTCACTGCGAGACTCACTGAGTACTTTCAAGTCTCATGCAAATTTTAAGTCTATCTTCGCGAAAATTGGGCATACTGTTACATTATCGCTCCACATTCTGTACATGTATATCAGAATAAGAGAGCGTGAAACATTTTTTTTGTGTTCAAAGCTTATGTACATAAATTGTGATATTTGTCAGAACTCACAAAAGTGCAGATATTTCCACTTTCAGGGGACAAAAACACTCTATCTTAGCATTGACATGCTTGAAAAATTTCTGCAATAACTTTCACTGAAAAAGAAAGTAAAAACATAAATAAAACAATACAAATACAAAGAACTTTACGAAACATGCGCCTGTGGTTATTTGGCTAGCCTGCAAAGTTATACTGTTACTCACCTCAACGAATTGATGTTGTACACTGTAAACACTAGCTAATAGTCTGTGGAGCTCAATAGTGTCTAGTTTGGTTTTAATGGCATCAACAAGATAGACTTCAGCTTCCTTGTACAAACTAAGTCTTGTCATCACTTGAGCCTGAAACAAAAAATAAATAAATCTATGGTCAAGTATTCATGATAGATACTAGCGATTAGTAAGTGAAGCTCAATGGATTCTGATTTGTATTAATGGCATCTACAAGATAGAGCTCAGCTTCCTTATATAACAAGGACAAGTCTTGTCAGCACTTGAACCTGAAAGGAAAAAATATATATTCTTCATTTTATTTCAACAAAGACAAAAGACAAAAGTATATGAACCTCAATGTCGTCTGGTTTTAATTATCAAGATGCCTATTTCAGTCGGTATACAGCTCAAATTGATGTTGTACACTATAGACACTAGCTAACTGTCTACGGAGCTCAATAGTTCAATGGCATCAACAAGATACAGCTTCATTATATAGACAAGTCTTGTAATCACTTGAGCCTACAAAGAAAGAAACAAATCCAATCTCAAGCATTTATCAAAGACATATAATGGTCTCTAGTTTCGTTTGAGTAGCATCAACTCAATGGAGCTCAGCTTCCTAATATAAAATAAGAAGTGTTGTTAGAAAGTGGCATTTGCTCGCAAGTTGCAGTTGATCGGAACGTGCCAATTCAAATCATTGTTTCATGCTCGTCTTGGTAAAAGCGCATACATGTACCATGCGTAAACGGAAATGGGTGTTGCAATTTGTTATTGATTTACGATTGATTTGTAATCAATGTCAACCTTGTAGCAACACTTTCATAAATAATAATAATAATAATAGATGCAATTTATATAGCGCACGTATCCACTCTGCTGAGTGCTCAAGGCGCTTTACATTATTATTACCCTGGCTTTAGCCCGGCAGCCATTCACGGCGCACTTGGCATTTCAAAGAATAAATATTCCTGCCAGGTACCCATTCACCTCACCTGGGTTGAGTGCAGCACAATGTGGATGAATTTCTTGCTGAAGGAAATTGACGCCCTGGGTAGGATTCGAACCTACGACCCTCTAGTTGAAAGGCGAGAGACGCGACCACTAATGAATACTCACATATTGAAGCTGTATGTCGAGGTTGTGAGGATCCAATTGAAGAGCTTCTCTGTAAGTGTCCATGGCTTGACTTGGTCGATCTGTGTTGTAGTAGATAGCTGCTAGACTCTGTAACGTCTTTGCATTGCTGCCGTATGATAGCACCCTGTGATAATAAGTTAATTATAACTGTGGGTTTTACTTCATGGCACGCTATATTGTGCACATAGCAAAGTTTGATGTCGAAAATGTGAGGATTCTGGTGCTTGTTTCAAAAAGCTGTTCATAGAGGTACACATAATTGTACAGAAAATATTGAGCCTTCTTCAGGTGCTCGCAGCACAGGAAAGTGTCACTAGTCATCCGTACAGTCATGTATACCTCTATGAATAGTTTTGTAATACAAGCACCGGATGAGGTGCTTCTCTGTGTAAAGTCTCCATGGCTTGACTTGGTCTATCAGTATTGTAGTAGATAGCTGCTAGACTCTGTAACGTCTTTGCATTGCTACCATATGATAGCACCCTGAAAGAGAAAGATGCATACTAGTAAAATAAATCATGTAGTGTATTATGGAATTTGCTCTTAAACAGATTGAAGAAAAGTCGTTGCACTTTATGATTGCCATATTTTGTTTCTGGCAATGTTTATCACACATCACTCATGCTTTTAATTCAAAGTAGCCCTCTATAATAAATTGTTTATAATTAGTTTGTTTTTTCAAGTATCTTTTTAAATTTCTCTGATAGTGTTAGCCAAACAAAATTCTCTTGTTTTCTGTGGCGGATGAAAAAATTTCTTTAGTACTCATACATGCATTATATCTGTTAAAAACTAAAACCTCTTTCATCATAGGTAACCTCTTTCGTAATAGGTAACCTACCTTCCCCCTATTTCAATATGTCGTCATGTATTTATTCAACATTCTTGTAAAATTGTATGATTGTTTTGTATAATTATGTTAACTAACCTTCATACTGTTTTGTTGTTTTTGATCTGGAAATACACAGTGCTTTGGATTGAATTTAGTAGAATTGAATTGAATTGTTTGCAGTACCTGGTGCTGTGGAAGGCATCTTATGTCAAAATGCACAGTTTCCAAAAATTTGGACAAAGTAAATAATTCCCATTCAAGCCTTCACAAAGGTTCAAGTACACAAAAGAAATTAATTCCTTCTAATTCTATTTTTATTTATTTTATGTTAGTTGTATTATGTACTTAGAGTAGCCTTATCACTAGTCGCATGTTATCCTAAAGGGCGCTGGACATATATATACACATATATATACACACGCAACCAAATACATCATATTACGTGTACGACAAAAACAATGATGCCTATAGTGCATATTCTCGCACAGTTGTTGCATATATATAGATATCTAATGTGCTTTAGCAATGGTGGAGTCATGATTGGAAACTGTTTGCTTATCCCAATTTCTTCGTCCTACAAAATTTTTAATGGATGGTTCAAGGCAAGAATCACTTAGCACAATGATAATCTGGACATGCATACCTTAGGTACATTTCCTCTGCTTCAATATTTCTACCTAGATGTCTGAGGAGGCGGGCCTTGTTCCCCATGGCAACCACATGGGTGGGGTCAAGCTCCAAGCATTTGTCATAGTGGTGTAGTGAATGTGGGTGATTTTCTGTTTGAAATAAAATTCAATACAAGAAATGTTTAGCTATTTCCTGAAAAAGATGTTATCAATATTATTCTTATAAAAATAAAACATACAGTGTGTTAACAAATCCCGAGTGATCGGGAGATCCTCTGGCTAAGTGAATCCCTCACCCTCATTAGAATCCCTCACCGTGAGATGGAAAACTCCATGGTGAATTGAACCGTTTTGTTTTGCCTTCATCGTTAATCCCGCCACTGTTGATTAATTCCAGCTGTTTTTACATATACTCAATACATGTCCAACGTGCAAATATCTCATCTCCTGAGAGATAGCTCCATCATATGTAAACAGTCGACCATGGGAGATATAAGAATCTCTTATCTATCTCATGGTCAATATGAGAGTCACCCGTGGAATATGTGAACACCGTCCCAGATTATATTGAAAGGTAAAATCCAGAGAGGATGATAGGGTAGCTAAAATATCACTTCACTAACATGAAGTTACTTGAAGGTGAAATATGAACTAGTTTTAGGCTTACTTTGTGAATATTTGCTCTGATTTGTTTAGATACATGGCTAACAGGCCTCTACTTACAAGTTCTGCAAAATACAGTTTAGGGTATTCACATACTCAGGGTTGATTAAAAAGAATTTTGACATATCCCCCTAAGTACCTGATGGCTTTTATGTGACAAAATAATAACACTGACTTACCGTTGCCCATCAGAAAAGCTGCATAGTTATTATGGAGGTCAGCGGAGGCATCCCCTTGCTCTAACCCCTGGCGGTAAAATGCCTCAGCCGCTTCATTATCCCCCTGCCGCTGCTTGAGAGAGGCTATGCTATTCAGGGCGTTCATGTACTGAGGGTCGATGTCCAGGGCCTTCAGGAAGAATGATTCTGCTTTGGCAAGATCTCCTCGATTACTGAAGAAAAGAACAAATCATAGCTTTATCTATAATCTCACGCTACTATTTACATATGGGATATATTTGCAGGATGCCATACTACTGAATGAATTAATACATCATGGGAGACTAGAAATTAAAACAGCCAAATTTAGTTCATAATATTCAATACAAAAAATATAAGTATAAAGAACAATAATAATTAAACAAAAATACACTGTATTTCAGAATACAGGTATTCACTTATTAGCATAAAAGGAAAACTGGAACCAGGAAATAACATGATATGCAAACATAATCTAATTATATAAAATGCCATTGTCACAAGATTGGAATGCCTGAATTTGAACTTAAACTTACTTATAAATGTTGGCTAGATTGAAGTATGCTCTAGCATGCTGGGGGTTGATTTGAATCGCTTCATGGAAGTAGTCTACTGCCCTCTCTGGTTCATCTTCGCTCAGGAGAGTTCCAAGATTATTATTAGCAGAGGCATGCTTTGGGTGTAACCTATGCAAAGAGGTACAAAGAAAGACAAGCGTAAATGTGGCTGCACTTTAACCCCTTGGATGCGACAGGCTTCTACAGAATCGGAGCAAGGTGTTTAGTCTGTTACAACAGGCTTCTATAGAAGACAAGATTACAGAGGTGTCGGAAATGAAGTCTGTTTTTCAGCCATGAACTACCAAATTATATTCGATTGATTGATTTTATTTCCATTTTGATAAGAAGCCATATAACAGCAAAATAAATGTGAACAATTTTGAGTAAACACAACTTGAACAAAATTACAAAGGAAAATCGCATACAAAAATTCAATCATTTCAAGAGCAAAACTTTAATTTTCCTACTGATGAAAGTCAGGACTTCCTTTGATAATTTCAATGAAAGCTATCAAAATATTGAGGCAATACACATATTAGACTATAAATCAGAGGACTCTCTCAACTTTCCACAAACCGGCGACAAATGCTCGTTACAGGCAGGATGCCTGCAGAGTGTTGGTCAGCAACCAAAGGGTTAGCATGCTTACAACAGGATGGTTTGTATAAAAGAATATATATAATCTCAACTTACTGTGTAAAGCAAAGCAGATGAATTACTGATGGCTAAAATCAGCAATCATCTTTTCCTAATTTATGATATTAACATAGACTTATTTGGGGTGTAACCTAAAAAAGGGCTGGAAAACAGGGGACAAAATAAGTAGAGATGATGCAAATTAATAAAGGTTAAATTATCCCCTTTGTAGAAAGCATATTGGCTCTCAATATTCTTTTCATAAAAAATGATGCAAGTTAAAGTATTTAACAAAAGTCCTTGTTGTAAACTGTAAGCAAATGTTTCTTACCGTAATGTTTCTTGAAAGTGCTTTTTAGCTTTATCATTGTCTCCGATATCCATGAGATAGTTGCCATAGTTGTAATGCATCTTAGCATTATGGGGCAGAGTCTGTAATCCAGCACTGTATAACAGGAAATCAATAAAGAAAATTTAATGCCACCACTATCATCCTCATTATCGTTGTTGTCCTCATACATGTAATTAATACACATAAATAATGTTCATATAATTTATTGCCATCATGATCACCATCATCACACCACAGCAATGAAAATCTTCACCACCAACTCCACAAACACCACCACCATAATACCATCGGGCCATTCCACGTTACGTAAGTTACATTTCAGAGAAAAATTTGGATATAAAAGATGTATTTCTGCTCTTAACCAATTGCAAGAGAGGATTTTATTACATTGTGGTAAACCCTTACGACTGACTCTTTAATTTAAGACCAAAATTTGAGCTCTTTTCGCTTGAATTAAGAAGTAACATATCAATAATGGAGCGTTACGTAAGTTACATCACACGAAAAGGGATCAATGACTTCTTTTTTTAATTTTGAAAATCCTGTGAAGTGCTCAGGTCCCATGATACAGTTTCATCAAAAACCACAAGGGTACACCTTAAGCTATATTATCAGTGAAGATTATGAAAATACTACCATTCATAATTTCGTATGAGCCCATCTCCACCGTTACGTAAGTTACAGTTGAGCGTTACGTAA
>BQKZ01002416.1:23154-40146 GCA_036244855.1 Temnopleurus reevesii
CATCATCATCATCACCATCACCATCATCATCATCATCATCGTTGTCATCATCATCGGCGTCATCATCATCATCATAAACATCATCATCATCATCATCATCATTACCACCACCATCACTATCATCATCATCATCCGGTCATTATCATCATCATCATCATCAACATCATCATTATCATCATCACCTCATCACTATCCTCATCATCATCACTATCATTATCGATCACCATCATCATCATCATCATCATCATCATCATCATCATCATCATCATCATCATCATCATCATCATCATCATCCTTATCATCTGCATCATCATCACCATCACCTCCACCTCCACCTCCTCCATCATCATTAACACCACCATCATCTTACATAAATAGTGTTTCTCTTGATTCCCAGACCCTGTTACGGACCCATGTCCTCCTGCACAAGCATAGCACCAAAATCAGAGTTGCTACAGACAGAATGGCCTGTCCATATTGAGACTTAACAGAGGCAGATATCTTGCAGATCCCAAATGCCACTAGAATGCAGAAACCAAGGCTGAAATTGAGAAGAAAAAAATTCAATAAAAGATTAATTAAAATTTTAGACAGATTCAAAAGACCATTAACTCATTCCACGTTTTCTTCACGTCAATGAACATCCGTTGGCCTGTTTTCTTCGCATTTTGCACAGATTCGCCCATACAAACATGTACACTCCCCAACTAATGCAACACACAGGAGTTTACGGGTGAACGCACAAAGAGTTAGTAATTGCAACAATACAGGTCTAACACTCTTTACATGATGTTAAGTACATAAACACTTTGGTCCCCCCACTACATCAAACAGCAGTATTACAGATGCTAGCCACTAAATGATCAGAAACTAGTTTCAGAAATTAACCTGAAATTTAGAGTACAGAAATGTGATATCATCAAAAACCTTATTTTGAAATTCTAATTTTTTATGTTACATCAGCAGTTGAAAATCTGTAAAAATCTGTACCTGTATAGTCAAGCTATGGCCATTTGATTACATAACTTGTCCCACAGATCACTATTCGAAATTGACCTGGTTCATAACTTTGCAAATCAGGGCAATTTTGTACACTGATCAATGGGGCAAATTACACATATTCAAATTACCATATCTCAAGTGCCCATGGACTGATTTCAACCTAAATCTCCATGGATATGTTTTTTGGTTACGCTTATTAAAAAATATGGCAAAAATTGATGACATCATCGGTTCAATACTTTCTCTTACCTTGGTATATAAAGAATTCTTTCTGCGACAACAAAGCCAACTTTGATGAATAAATTAGAGGCGGGCAAGAATGGAATGGCGAGAAATAGCAATCCACAGGCAAGTATTCTTCTCTCTGATTCCTATATGAGAGGGAAAAGACATATCAAAATGTGACGTACAGTGGAACTTTGCTATAAAGAGATCTGACATAACAAAATATCTGCTATAAAGAGGTAAAAAATCTGGTCCTAGCTCTTTATAACTTATTGTTTTTCAACCCTGCTATAAAGGGATTACTGCTATAACAAGGTATTTTGGATGGTCCCAAGCACCTCGTTATACCGAGTTTCCACAGTATTGAAAATTCTACAATTCCAACTTTGATGGATAAATTAGAAGCCAGAAAGAATGGAACAGCGAGAAATAGCAATCCACAGGCAAGTATTCTTCTCTCTGATTCCTTAATGATTGGGAAAAGAATAATCGAAATGTGATTTAAAGTACTGTACTGTACTAAACAAGGGAAATCCAGGCAGACGGGCCTAAATTGAAGCAATTTTTTTACAGTATACTTCATAAAATGTAGCCCTAAGCTGATGATCTTAAATTGCAAAAATAAAAACACAAATAAAATCAGAAACATGATTGCCCATGCATGTTTGCGGCGGTGGCATGATGTAGTTGTTATGACTCTAACCTTTCAACAAGATTGTTTTGTTTCAAATCCTAACAATGGTGTTCATTTTGTCAGCAAGAAATTCACAAACATTTTGCTGAACTTGAACCAGTGAATGGGGTAAGAATAATTTGTGAATTGCTTTGCTTCTAAGATCATAGACATATCCTCAACATTTTTTTCTAAAGACTAATAACTCAAATCTAAAAGTTCATTTACCTTTGACCTGGAGAGACAATAAAGACTCAAGCCAGCAAGGGCTGCAAACGCCAGGAGAGTGGCTAAGTTTCTGGGATCCCATACTGTCTCCACCAGAGGGATGCTCCNATTCTATGGGAAGTTATCTTCGAAAAAAGACATATTTGAGCACTTATAGGCCAATTTTATTTTTTGGGGTTCAGGACCACTTGCTGTGGAATGGCCCCATCACATAACAACTCCCATCTCCATCTTCATCACCACCCCTATCTTCTCCATCATCATCATCATCATCATCATCATCATCATCATCATCACCCTCATCATCACCATCATCATCATCATCATCATCATCATCATCATCATCATCATCACCATCATCATCATCACCATCATCATTATCATCATCACCTCATCACTATACTCATCATCATCACCACCATTATCGATCACCATCATCCTCATCATCATCACCACCGCCATCACTATCATCATCATCACCATCATCATCATCACCATCATCATCATCATCACCATCATCATCATCATCATCATACTTCATCATCAATACCATCATCCTCACCATCATCATCATCATCATCATCATCATCATCACCATCATCATCATCATCACCATCACCATCATCATCATCATCATCGTTGTCATCATCATCGGCGTCATCATCATCATCATAAACATCATCATCATCATCATCATCATTACCACCACCATCACTATCATCATCATCATCCGGTCATTATCATCATCATCATCATCAACATCATCATTATCATCATCACCTCATCACTATCCTCATCATCATCACTATCATTATCGATCACCATCATCATCATCATCATCATCATCATCATCATCATCATCATCATCATCATCATCATCATCATCATCATCCTTATCATCTGCATCATCATCACCATCACCTCCACCTCCACCTCCTCCATCATCATTAACACCACCATCATCTTACATAAATAGTGTTTCTCTTGACTCCCAGACCCTGTTACGGACCCATGTCCTCCTGCACAAGCATAGCACCAAAATCAGAGTTGCTACAGACAGAATGGCCTGTCCATATTGAGACTTAACAGAGGCAGATATCTTGCAGATCCCAAATGCCACTAGAATGCAGAAACCAAGGCTGAAATTGAGAAGAAAAAAATTCAATAAAAGATTAATTAAAATTTTAGACAGATTCAAAAGACCATTAACTCATTCCACGTTTTCTTCACGTCAATGAACATCCGTTGGCCTGTTTTCTTCGCATTTTGCACAGATTCGCCCATACAAACATGTACACTCCCCAACTAATGCAACACACAGGAGTTTACGGGTGAACGCACAAAGAGTTAGTAATTGCAACAATACAGGTCTAACACTCTTTACATGATGTTAAGTACATAAACACTTTGGTCCCCCCACTACATCAAACAGCAGTATTACAGATGCTAGCCACTAAATGATCAGAAACTAGTTTCAGAAATTAACCTGAAATTTAGAGTACAGAAATGTGATATCATCAAAAACCTTATTTTGAAATTCTAATTTTTTATGTTACATCAGCAGTTGAAAATCTGTAAAAATCTGTACCTGTATAGTCAAGCTATGGCCATTTGATTACATAACTTGTCCCACAGATCACTATTCGAAATTGACCTGGTTCATAACTTTGCAAATCAGGGCAATTTTGTACACTGATCAATGGGGCAAATTACACATATTCAAATTACCATATCTCAAGTGCCCATGGACTGATTTCAACCTAAATCTCCATGGATATGTTTTTTGGTTACGCTTATTAAAAAATATGGCAAAAATTGATGACATCATCGGTTCAATACTTTCTCTTACCTTGGTATATAAAGAATTCTTTCTGCGACAACAAAGCCAACTTTGATGAATAAATTAGAGGCGGGCAAGAATGGAATGGCGAGAAATAGCAATCCACAGGCAAGTATTCTTCTCTCTGATTCCTATATGAGAGGGAAAAGACATATCAAAATGTGACGTACAGTGGAACTTTGCTATAAAGAGATCTGACATAACAAAATATCTGCTATAAAGAGGTAAAAAATCTGGTCCTAGCTCTTTATAACTTATTGTTTTTCAACCCTGCTATAAAGGGATTACTGCTATAACAAGGTATTTTGGATGGTCCCAAGCACCTCGTTATACCGAGTTTCCACAGTATTGAAAATTCTACAATTCCAACTTTGATGGATAAATTAGAAGCCAGAAAGAATGGAACAGCGAGAAATAGCAATCCACAGGCAAGTATTCTTCTCTCTGATTCCTTAATGATTGGGAAAAGAATAATCGAAATGTGATTTAAAGTACTGTACTGTACTAAACAAGGGAAATCCAGGCAGACGGGCCTAAATTGAAGCAATTTTTTTACAGTATACTTCATAAAATGTAGCCCTAAGCTGATGATCTTAAATTGCAAAAATAAAAACACAAATAAAATCAGAAACATGATTGCCCATGCATGTTTGCGGCGGTGGCATGATGTAGTTGTTATGACTCTAACCTTTCAACAAGATTGTTTTGTTTCAAATCCTAACAATGGTGTTCATTTTGTCAGCAAGAAATTCACAAACATTTTGCTGAACTTGAACCAGTGAATGGGGTAAGAATAATTTGTGAATTGCTTTGCTTCTAAGATCATAGACATATCCTCAACATTTTTTTCTAAAGACTAATAACTCAAATCTAAAAGTTCATTTACCTTTGACCTGGAGAGACAATAAAGACTCAAGCCAGCAAGGGCTGCAAACGCCAGGAGAGTGGCTAAGTTTCTGGGATCCCATAGAGACTCCACCAGGGGGATGCTCCCCTCTTGCCAGTCATGGGAGAGTGTGGTGGGGCAGAGGAGCAGCCAAATGTTGAATGCTACAAGGTAGCTGTATGTAAGAAACCTGTCAAATGAAATTTATATAAAAATCAAAATGAAATTCAAATAACATTTTCTTCCGATTCAAATGGAAGTGGAGGATACGATTGAAGGGTTTGGATGTTAGTGGGGAAGATGGAAACAGAGAGAGAGGGAGAAGGAATGATGGGAGTTTGTAGAAAGTGTTGCAAAAGAATGTGACTGTGTGCTCGGGCAGGGGAGCAGCCAAAGGTTGAATGCAACAAGGTAGCTGTATGTCAGAAACATGTCAAATTATATAAAAATTTGACAATATTTTTCGTCTGAATCACATAGTAGGGGAGGATCAAATAGAGAGGTTTGAAAGTTAAGGGAGAGCAGGAAGAAATAGAGAGAGAGGGGGNGGGAAGAGAGAGAGGGGGACATAGCTGTATGTCAGAAATTCAGATTAAAAAAAAAAAAATCATGTATTGTTTCCTGATCAAGATGCTGTGAGTAGAAGCAACAAACGCATTGGACAAGATAAACAACTTCATTCACAATAGCTTTATGATGACAACAGAAAATCCCTGGTGCTACCCTTGTTCAACATTTTTCAACATAATGAGAGCACAAGTACAAAATATCCTCAATACAACCAGTTTGGCAGAGATCTATAAATAGGGTGGGAGGGGGTGGGACAATCTATATTTTGGCTGAGATTTTACCTTGTGGTGAGATGAGGAGCAAACGATGCTGGGTTGTCCTCTTCAGAAAAATGAGGAAGGTGGCCGTTCAACATCCAGACACGGAAACCAAGAAATATGGCCGCCTGATGGGAGAATAATAATAAAAACATTCTAAATTTGTAAAACGATCTAATCTGCCGAGAAGAAGGCTTCACGGTACAACGAGTTATCTTTCTTTGAAATGTGAGTGGTCCTGAAAAGGACCTACCCACTCTCGACGTGTTGATGAGCATGTTCTCATCGTCTTCAAGGGAATAATCTGCCCCTAAGCACACTACATGTAGATGCCTAAAATATCACACATATACATATACATAGGATACAATAAAATAACTACTAATACTGCAGATGATACAGGTCAACAATGATATGCTTTTATCATATAAAGAAATGTCTTTGGTTTTTAATAAACGGCTGCATCAGTGAGAAGCAGGACAAAGAAGGAATTACATTTATTTGGTACCTGTATGCAGGTCATTAATTTGGTTGCAAATTTTGACACAGGCATGGCTGTAACAGATTGAAATCTGTATTCAAATTTTGCCTGAAATTTGGCCTTCTTAACTGAACTTATGGTAGAGCAAAGTCAATGTTTTTTTCCCCTTCTACTTTATTGCCTCATTTTTCATGTAGAAATGCAAGGAACTGAATAAAGGACAAATTTTCAAAAGATATAATGTCAGGCCATTTGCAGAGGGATAGTCGGTGGGGACAAAACATAATATTTCTTCTACAAACTTTGTTTTTTAAAGTATAGAATATACTCACAGCTAAAGTAATTATTGCACTCCTAAAGAGAAATGGCCTCAGAGTATCTGGTAAATTGAGAACTTCTGACTTCATCCTGCATACAGAAAAAGAATGAATAATATATATAGGCACATATTAAATAATACTGGGAGCGGGGAAATTTTAAAGTGAAAAATTACAGAGGATGATGGTGAGAGCAAGATGAGGAATGGCTGTTTCAAAAATTATCCCCCAGAATCATCAACTAAAATGACCCCCTTCTCTGGGAGAAGTGACGGATGCATGCAACTCCTTGGTGCTGGCAAGAGGATAATGGCTAAAACAATCTCATATGATTATCAATTGCAATGTAGCCCTCGATTAGGATCAGATGCCCAAACGTGAAACAACCACCAACTCCTGTAGGCCAATCATGTGAGATCAATAGAAATGTATCAGCAATTTTTTTGTTAATGCGAGTATTCCGATACCCGAGCAAAAGGGTATGAAACTTGGAAGGTCTGTATGACTAATTTCTTACCGACTAAGTACAGGCCATGATGTTACGATGGCATCATAGGCGAGACATACACCAAGGACGGTAGCGGCGTGTTCTCTGACCAGCAAAGCACACAGTGAGAGGATGATGCTGAGAGCAAGATGACGAATGGATGTTGCCAACATTTATCCTGGAATCAATGACTAAAATGACCCTCTTCTCTAGAAAGAGTAATGGATGTATGCAACCCCTTTGCATTGGCAAGAGGGGGATGGCTATCAGAATCGCTTATAATTATAAATGGCAATGTAGTCCCGATTAAAGACAGAACTGCGGAAATATGTGAAACAACCACCAACTCCCACAAGCCACAGATGTGAGCATGATGCCTATGTAAAGAGTGTGATACATGATAGTATGGAGGTCTGTATAATTAATTCCTTACCGACTAATTAGAGGCCATGACATTACGATGGTATCATAGGCAAGACAAACACCAAGAACAGTAGCGGCGTGTTCTTTGACCAGCAAAGCACACAGAGAGAGGATGATGCTGAGAGCAAGATGAGGAATGGATGTTGCAAAGAGGATTGTTCCATCGATATAGGGCTTTCCAGTCCTCATACATCTGTAATTAGATGAAGAAAATTTATATCGCCAAAATAATTATAAGAATACAGAACAAACTCATGATAACAAGTTGTCTGGGACCACGAAAATAATCTTGTTAACTTATAACCGGACTCAGATGTCTTTTAGCGCATTTCAGTTACATTAAATGCAATTATCATAAAAATGTTAAACGAGAGCCACAATCTATTTTGATGATGATGAATTTGTATCACCAAGCCAATAACATGAAAATGAATTGCTTCTTCCCCATAAGCTGACAATGAGACAACCAGACAGTAAAAAAAACTATCTGATAGAATGCAATGTATTACCCCCAATCTGGGATAATAAAGCTGGCGATAATTGATTATTATCTATAAATAATGTTCATCTTTTCTAATAATAGTTGACATTTCGTTACCTGAATCTTTTGGTTGATTAAATTATTAAATTGTTTGTAAAAAAAACTACTCACCTGGAATATGAAAGGAATGCAAGAAGGAAGAAGAGACAAGAGAGTACATCAGCTCGTCCCACAACACCAGAAACCTGCGGAGAAAAAGACAAAGAATATACAAAAAAAATTCCCATCAGGATATAACTTTCCTGGTATCACATCGCAATTTGCTATGCATTTTAGCATAATTGCTATGCAAAAGATGTTTTGTTGAGCAACATTTTCACATAGAAATGTACAGTAGATGGTTGAAAATAATTCAAAGTCTATAAGTGCTAATATCCAAAAAATGAAAAGTGAAATTATTCCCTGCCTATACTTCCAAATCTATTTCCATTCCATTACTTCCAATCATCTTGAATAAAAGAGCTGATAGAGATTAATAGCAAGTAGTTGAGACTTCCGTCTTCTAATCTAAAGGTGTTCAGAAGTTTAAATTCCAGCTATGGCTTTAATTTTGTTAAGAATGAAATTCAAAATCTAAATCCTGCTGCTCTCAACCCAGGTGAAATACCTGGCAAAATTATTTGTCTCTTGGAATACTTGACATACCAGCTGACAGGTGGACCAAAGAATTGGCACTATTGATTTAAAAATTGATTATGAGAGAAGAATACCTATATTACTTTAATGTTTAAGAATCATCCATTTCTTTTGCAATAGATACATGTACATAGTGGCAGTCACACATGTATACGTGTATACATGCCCTTTGTCCATTTTCTGGTTGAACAAAATGGAAACAAGAAGCAGCAAAGTGATGGAAATTTGACCAGAGTAGTGAAATGTGAAACACGTACCCATCACCCAGGCTAATAGTTCTGAGCCTGGACAAGAACCTGGACAAACACGTAAAATAACCTGTGCTCAAGGCAAAACACCCGATTATGTGTATATGTCTTGATTATAGGAGTACATGTAGTGGTAGTATCAATGTCTGATTAGGTGTGCTGATTGTTACTCGTACAGATTGATCAGTAGTGGCAAAGCAGGGCAGCAAGGTGGAGGGTGGAAGTATCCTACCCATGGCGTTAATATCCTTCAGCAAAAAAAATCATCCATATTGTGCTGCACTCAACCCAGGTGAGGTGAATGGGTATCTGGCAGGAATATTAATTCCCTGAAATACCAAGTGCGCTGGTGGCTGCCGAGCTAAAGCCAGGGTAATATTAATGCAAAGCGTGGATATGTGCGCTATATTACGTCTGCAGGCACAGGTTCTCTGCTTCATTTTTTCCCGCAATTAAATTCTTTGTTGTATAGTGCATAAAATCAGATATTGGGAATCCCCTAGGACTACAAGTACTACTCTCTGACTGCAGACATGGGCTAAAAACAATATGTGAATTACGAAATCGAAGCTATAATGGTCTATGCCCAAAGACTACCAAATCATTCTTCTCCCTTCGCCCCTATAAGCACCAATCACAAATTGGGGGAGGGGAAGGGGCTAGATGTATATTGATGTACCAATTTCTTCCTTTTGTTCCTGGAATATGGGGTCATCTTTTGCCAACAATCCTAAGAGAGATTCTCTGAGGGACCACCTACCGGTATTACGGGTGACGGTCGCTTACCAAATTCTAGGCCGCTTTAATACCGGGAAATAAAAGTAGGTTCCCAGGTTGATAGCAAAGATTTCTCCGAAAAGATGAAATATACCCAGAATTAAAGAGCCCAGGACGCTTAATTTTCCTGAAAGTGGCTACGTTTTCACTTGTTTTTTACAAGTTACCCCTTTTTCTATTAAAGAGGCAAGTTTTTCAAACTTCCATCCTGGGTAAGAAGAGCAAGAAGATTTTCTCCAAAATTATTGCCATTATTTTCCAGGAAAACTGAAGTTGGGGTACAATTTCAGGAAACATCCCACATTTTCTACGACTGGGATATATATATAATATATCTATTAAACCGATGATACATTTAGATGGGGAGGGGGACGATTGACAACCTAAAAGCAGGATCTACGCCCTATTTCACTCTTTACGATGTCCTCTTCTACTTTTTTTTTTTTTTACAATGATAGAGATTATTTTCAACTGTACCACATGTATTCTCTACATCAAATTATAGAGTTGGAATACATGTAGATGATTGTTTTCTTTTCCTTTTTCTTTTTCATATACATGTACCTGATGTATTTTCAAGAGCCCTGAATCAAAAGCTATGAAACAAAAAAATTTAAGTTGGAATTCAAGACAATGGCATATTTTACATGTAGATCATACGCATTCTAGACCAAGATTTGGTTTACATTTGCGGTGTGTTCAACACACCGCTTTTAGAACACAATATTTTGCGCCTACTGTACATATATACTATAAGTGGCCCAATGAATGTGCCTACAGTAAATTTAAACCAACCCATTATTAAAAGCATGGTCTAAAACAGCGCTGATCTCAAATAAACCACAGAGGAGAATTCTCACTATAGAGTGCTCTATTATTCTGAAAATGAAAACAAATCCTAGATTTCAGTTTCAATTTCAATAACTTACCGCTTCTGTATGAATGGGATGAACGGCAAACACGAGAGCGCTGATAAAAGCGGGCCGAATATCAGCAAACACAATATGATGCGTTACAAATGTGAAGACGAGGCAGACAACGGAATGAAGACAGACATTGTAGAGGTGGTAGGAGAAAGGATCATATCCGCTGAGCAGATAATTCAATCTGTTGAAGACAAAATGTGTACATAAAATGCATGTCAGTATGCAAAATATATTACGTAAGCTCTAACAGAAGCCTAAATGAAGACAACACAGAAATCTGAATGAAGGCAGACATTGAAGACATGGTAGGAGAATGGGTCTTGGCCGATTTATAGCATATAATTCAATCTGTTGAAGAAATAGAATATGGGCAATTAATGACTGCCCCATTTCAATATAACACATTATTGAAATTGTGAATAAGTTTTTATTGAAAATTCAGTATTTTCTAAACTACATGTTTACACCCTTTACATGCCATGGAATGTTTATGGGGGTTGGTTTTATACCACTAATTAGCAAATTATTATTTTGGGGCCAGTCAGCTTGTGGACTTATCTGGAAATGTTCCAAAACTGCACCCATAAGTACTGATAAAGAAGCCACTATTATTACAATGATCATTAAAAAATCATTGAAAAAGGTAAAGTAGGTTCTTTGAGCCATTCAAAACCAAATAATGTACCTTGGGGAAGGCTAGACATAACAATACATTCCAATGCAACAACTCTGAAAAGGCATGGCTACACATAAGCACACCCAAAGGTTATCATTCCATGATCGCGTCAATATTTACGATGAAATTCCACACCTATTGTAAAGCTGGAAAAGGAATGTTTATACTGGAAACAAGGAAACTGGAATGAGTAATTGTATGAAATCTGGGCAGAAAAAATCAATGTTTTATGTATTTTGATATCAATTGTAATGGTATTGGTTTTTTTAGAGATAGACTTGATAAGGGGTATTGACATAATATGTTACAGTCTGAGTTTTTGGTTATTTCAGTTTCTATCACATAAAATGATATACTGATAAGAAACTACGATTTGTTTTGTGATTATCTATATGAACATGTAAAATGTACATGTGCAAACATTTCAACACTTTTGATTCAAATAAAGGGATAATACTGAAAAAATAGGGAATATTTATCATGATCAATCACACCGTACATGTAATAGAAATCTGTAGTTTCAGATGATTTTCATATCATATTCCCTGAATACCATGACGTTTCTAAAGCCTGTGTGTGTATTTTTATTATAAAGTTGATATACGGGAACTCCATGCAAAGTTATATCTGTTATGCTAGTAACCATATAGATCTTGGTGAAGTCCTTTGGATTTCAGTAACATATCTGCATGAACATAAAATTTATTCTTGACAAGGCATTTACCTTGTGTGTAACAAATTTGTGCATGGAATTGCGACTAAGGCCACCATACCCAACAAAATAGTTGTATGACCTCTCCACCAATTTCCCAGATACTAAAACACAACATACATGTACATGTAATATGTTGTCTCACGGTGAGGTATTTGATGCTCAATACTTCATCAGGTTTCACGTACAGTATCAAGTACCTCGCCATGAGACAACACACAGTACATGTATTACAATGTGTTTCAGTATAATTTGCAAAATTAGCTGCAAAGTCGGTAGAATGAAAGTCGTGTGGTGTGCAATGGCCTTTGGCCCTGTTCACATAGGACCCTGGAAGCAACATTATTCATCACAACTCTAGGAACAAAGAATCATGTTGCTTCCGGGGCACTACATGTACGTGACCGGGGCTTTAGACAAATTTAAAGTTATTAAGTACATCCTTACCTGAATGTAAGAACGCAGAGTGGTCTGTAGGACTTGTGACTTGTGTTGTCACTCATAGCCTTTCCCCAAAAGTCATTTTGAAACAGATTAGAGAGAGGAGTTGACGGCAAAACGTCCTTGTTGTTCTTGATAGCGAAGACATCATCGTGGACAAAGTCCCCGTGCAAGGAGTTGGAATAAACCACCAAGCTAACGGTTGCTATGACGACATAGTACAGGTACTGCCGTCCAGGAGGGAGGGGTAGACAGTCAAAGGGTGATCCCTCCCTGGGCGTGGAGTGACTCTGCTTGATGTTGCTGGGTGTGGCATGGTGCTCAGCGGACTTGCCATGGGAGGTCTTCGACGAGATGTAGTTGTTGTTGTTGTGGTTGTGGTTGCCATGGTTACGACTGGAGGGCGGAGAATGGGACTTGCGGGCGGATGACTGGCGGCTTCGACGGCCAGTCATAGTGATCTCTTCTTCCTACATATTCACAGGAATCTACATAGAGGAAGGGGTGGATACAAAAAGAAAATGGCGGAATGATACATTCAGATAGAAAAATGGAGGGTTGATAGATAGAGAGAAAGGGGCATGAGAGTTGGATTAAAGAGTGACAAGAGTGACTTGGTTAAAAAACAGGAGAAGAACAGAAAACAGGAGATGATTGTTCAGAAAGGAGAAGAATTAGAAGAAAAAAAACAAAGAAAGATCAGGGGTAAAGGGAAGAAAAAGGAAAAAACATGTTATTAGCCAATAATGAAGAAGATGAAATAGCAACAAGAAAAATTGGGAAGTTCCACATAAAGAGATCTAACCAGCAATCTGCATACCATAAAAACAAAAAACTTACCATTCAAAATTGTACATTGTCAACGCTAGGATCCCCATGGAAAAGCAAAATATTGAAAACATACAAGCCACTCTGCTATTTTTATTAGAACATATTTCTCACTTTGAATGAGAATAATTCGTTATCAGATCAGACTCCAATTCTTATTTGAATTTTTCTTCCTCCAATGGCAGTACACAATATGTTGCTTTAATACCCCTATCTACATGTAGAGGTTCACTGAAATTTGTATTTTATGGTGCTTTGATTTGTCCATAGTACATGGTACTTTCCGGCACTTTGGTTTCATGTATCTTTACATGTACATTCATAAATGGGGGAAAAGCTTTCTAAGCTCATTTTTTTTTGTATTCATTTCCTGACAGCCCTCTATAAAATTTGACAGATATCCACCCCACCACAATGCCAGACGAACACACAATGCACCACCAACAAAAGAGGAATAATGCGCTTGCTTGGGGTCCTAAATAATGATAGCTACATGTAACCACACACAGGGTTCTATNGTGATCTCTTCTTCCTACATATTCACAGGAATCTAGATCGGGAAGAGGTTGGAAACAATTTAACATTTTAAAGCGAAAACGGAGGGATGATAGAAAAATAGAGGGAATGAGATAGAATGAGAGAGAGAGGTATGAGAGTTGGATAAGAAAGTGATACATATGTGAAAAACCAGGAGAGGAAGGGAAAACGAGGGGTGAAAAAATTGAAACAGAAACAAGAAATTGAAAAAAAAAGTGGGGGGAAAAGGGAAGGGAATGAAGAAAGATGAAGAACAGAAGCAATACAGTGTATTAAGAGGAGGGGGGGGGGGGGGGGGGGCAAAGGAAGAAAAAGAAGGGAAAACACACGTTACCATGCGAATATTGAAAAGGATAAAATTCATGTAGGACTACATGTACCAACATGCAAGATATAGGAAAGTGTCACTAATGGAGATCTTCCAACTCCAAGTAATCTACATTATGTATAAATTGTATAGACCTGAGAACTTTAAAACAAACTGCTTGCAATAGGAAAACTTACCTTTCAAAATTCGGTTGTCAATTGAAAAAAATGTAAGTCTCTCTACTAATATCAGAACATCTTTCTGATTTTGATAATAAAGTTTCGTCAGATTGGTCTCCAGTCCTAGTTTTAATCTTTCTTCCTTTGATGGCAGTACACTCTCAGTTCTTTCCACGAACAAGTTCACTGAAAAATATATTTAATGGTGCTTTTTATCGTCCTTAATGTACATTACAAGTATAATGGCAGTGCAGCGTCATGTATTTTCTCATTCATAAATGGGGGAAAAGTTCCTAAAGCTCTTTTTTTTTCATTTCTTGACAGCCCTCCATAAAAATTTGACAGATAACCCCACACCACAATGCCAGACGAACACACAATGCACCACCAACAAAAGAAGAATAATGCGCTTGCTTGGGGTCCTAAATAATANGAATAATGCGCTTGCTTGGGGTCCTAAATAATGATAGCTACATGTAACCACACACAGGGTTCTATAATGGATCAATGATTATCTGTAATGCTTTGTCATCCATTGTAATAGACCTTGTGGCAAGTAGTAGGGCACAATGGAGTATATTTTGCTGTCTATGGAGATAAAATCTAGGGGCGTAATCTTCAATTGTAATGGGCATGATTATTGAATATAAATTGGAAGGAACTAAAGATAAAAATGTCTGCTTCCCAGAAGTGAGTCCCCATACTATTTTACATTGAAAATCTTTGTAATTAAGGTATTTTTCCTTTGACATACTGGGTTTTCAATCAATTGAATAATCAATAACAAAAACATGTCAAACTGTATCTATTAAGAAAAACAATATAGAAGATTTTTTTTATAATGCTTCTTTTCGCAGCATAGTAACAAAAATATAAGATTGATTCTATTCAGAAGAATTTTTTTTTAATTCGTAAGATCACATTTTGGACCACAAGCAATGATCAAATCATTTTCTATTCAAGGAGAAAACTTGAGGATAAAACAATCTTCTTTGGGTAATTAAAGAAGAAACATAAATGCATCCAAGATCATTTGTACATGTACAGTGTACATACACTTTTGTAGTATGCGGTTGAATTATCTTTGTTAAGGTCTCTTTTAAATCTGATTTTTGTATGACTGCAGCACTTGAGTCTTTCACTTATCTTTAAACATTACAGGTAAACATCTCGGCCAGCAAATAACCTAGATATTATGCAAGTATGCAAGTGAATATAATGTGCAACCCCAAAAATATATTCTTACATAAAGTCAATTAATTTCATCTAAAAAAATTCATTCAATTTTATCTCAGATTCTGAAATTATGTTGAGAGGCTGTACTTTCAAACAGAAATCTGGAATTATGTCCCTAAATTTTGAATAAAACCAGATTTATGCCAGCCAGACTGACTTTTCAGTGCCAAAAGCATAGGGTATAGAATTTTCCTGTATTAGTAATCGAGACAGTTTGGGGTGACAAAAGGCCGAGGTGCCTAACCCCAAATTGTTTGTTGACTTCCTGGAGGCATGCCTTTGTCAATGAAAGAATTAAGTCTGGTCTTATTGTAAAGGCTTGCTGTCAACTGACTTGAAAAGGCAGTGGTAGAATTATTTTCTGAACATGCAAGTGCTGTATGAAATTGCTTTTTTCTTCTTAATTTTCTGTTGAAATGAAGGATAAACTGCAATATATTTATAAATTTATAAAATGACTTTTTGAAAGGACAATATGTTGCTAAAAAAATATTGTGTAGTATACTCCAACTCCAGAAGGTAAAATTTGTGCAATTGCAATAAGTTTTTAATAATTCTTTTCTTCTAATTTTTTTTTTTTAAAGTGTAAAGGGGTAACATAAAAAACAGTGAAGTTCTGACATGGAAAATAAGCTTATAAATACAGACAAAGAAATGTATTACCCAGCAACATACATGTAGTGTTAGACAAAATAATGTACATGTTCCTAAATCAGACCATCACATGGCATCAGAAAATAATGGATAGATTAGTGATCAATTTAAATGATGATATAATGATCAACCTTCTTGTCGGCAATAACTAAAACTAAAATTCCAATGTAGAACATGGCAGGATCGATGGAAACCCATTTTCAAAATTTTATTTGCAGTATGATGACCTCATAGCCACAAAGTCACTAAACCATCTGTAAAGCCCTTCATGTTTGCACACAAGCTCCCCTGGCTATTGTGGTGAACTGGAAGAACTTTTCAAAGGGTATGAAGTGTGACTAAAGCTAAAATTGGCTGCACCAGGGTAACCCCCCCCCCCACACTCCCCCTATAATGGCAAAAACCCAATCTTTCAACCCAAAGAGCTAGGCCATTAATGCTACATTGAATTATGCATGAAACAATCAAGGCAAATTCATCTCATAGACCCCATTTTTACAAGACTTGGGGGTGTTGCTCAAAAGATGCAACTGATTACAAGTATCACATTCACTTTTGGAGTGGGCTTTGAACAAGACAGGCATGAAACATCAATATTGATATTAAATGCATGCCAATCAAGTGCATCTTATGATCAGTTACAATTTTCTGGCATCACATACTTCATTGTTACATTATGCAATCAAGTGTCGTTTTCAGGAAACATGCCGTCTGTAATGCTTGGACACCGACATGTATCCAAGTCACTGTATTAAAGAAGAATGAAACCCTGCATTTTATATTCTCTCAGTAGATGGAGAAAAATAAAATGAACCAACTGTGAAAATTTGAGCATAATCCGATGATCCATTCAAAAGTTATGAATTTACAAAGTTATAGTGAATGTCCCGTCATGGGAATCCTCG
>BQKZ01002416.1:44262-64772 GCA_036244855.1 Temnopleurus reevesii
ATTGTACGGCTTCAATTTTATGCTTGCGCAAAGCAGTGACCAGCCTTCTAGTATATGTAAAGATAATAACAATATTGGATGGCTTCATTTCATGAAATACCAAGAATATTGCACTCGTTAGGGTCAATATTGTACTCGTTAGGGCCAATATTGCCCTAAGCCGTTCAATATTCCCTGGTATTCCATTTATTGCCATCCAATATTATATAAAATAGCATATACATGTATGTCTACTTACTCAGATTCTGCTGAATCATCAGCTGCATTTGGCAATCCTGTTTCACTTGAAACTGTCATTCTTGGTCTGGCAGGCAATAAAAATAAAAACAATGAAAAAAATTAATACCTTGAATAAAAGGAAATTTTAACTTATTTCCACAAAAAAAACAATAACTGTTAATTGAGTGCAAGTTATACACATAAATTTATATTTAAAAAATATCTACATAACTTTCATTTATTCTTGCAGTATGTATTGTAAATTTTATATTTAAACGAACGCTAAGCAACCTTCACCCTTATGAAACTGGTTGACGTTCTTGGTGAACTGCATTTCCATTATGAATTTTGTCAAAAAAGAATTCTTATTAATTTTGCAATTGATGCTATGTGTAGGCAAAAATTATGATGCATGTCTGGTATCTGTATGGAGTTCTGTAGTGTGACATCATAACTATTCATCGTTTCGGAAATACCCTTTCTACACAACCTCACACAGCCACCAATATATTTATATATTTTATATTTTATATATATATGTATATATTTATATATATATATGTGGTCGATAAGAACAAACAAACCCAGCTTCAGCTGACCAATGAGAGCCTTATGTAAGGAACTCTAGTGTAGAGACAGCACTGGGCTAGTATAAAAGACTATGATATCATAGCCTTGGTACTCTATAATATCCAACGGCGAAGAATTATCATATCTAAAAGGGGATTGTTTTGCAAGGATAAAACCGAATATTTTTTAAAAGAACCAATATTGTTATGGGGGGACGACATCTTGTACATACTTTGGAAAGAATATAGCAAGTATATATTATGAAGTACATGCATGTATTAGAATTTATTTTCTTCTCTAGGCAAAATAAATATTGTACACTTTTAACGATCATTGAACGACAAAATGGGCAAATTCTCTGATATAATTCCAATACCAACATATTTTGTGTCCTCCATTTGTACAAGGTACAGTATTATTCCTTCCCATATGTTATTATCTACATCATATGACATTTAAACATCACCTAAAATTAAAAAAAAAACCTTCCCGTTCATTTGCAAAATTCTAACGCTTGATTTCCCAAGTGTGTAAAACATCCAACTTCAGATGCAAAATCCACATATAGTCATCTTACACTTAACACTTTGCATGTGCCAAAGCATTGTTGGCATGCAATCATTATAATAAATATACATGTAGTTTGTAAACATCAATTGTTTAGGTTTGTTATCATCAACATATTTATTGCATCCAAAACATTCATAGAATATAATCATTTTTTGCTGAATAACTCACCTTTCTGTAGTTAGAGTATTCTGTGCATTTGAATTAGGGCTGACATTCCCTAGCTCTCCAATTCCAGATATTGACGAGCTGCACAAAGAAAAAAAAAAGAAAAATGTGCGTTTCACAAGATAAAATCAACAGCAACTCAGTAGTAAATCTTTGGGTCTAACGAGACATTAACAAATACACAAACTAAGTTTGCCTAAGCCATTCAAAATCTATACAACATGGGAGCTGTCTCTTATACACATCTAGATGTGTATAAGAGACAGGAACAATCCCTTCCCAGTATAAACTTGGTCTCAAAAAGCCCAGTTAAAAACCTTCTTGGGACAAAATTGCTGCCCTAGCTGGTGACAGATGGTAATGGGCATCACTGGAGCCATTAAAAGATTTATATGTTTCAAGCATATGAGATTATACAATTAGAACAAAAAATCTAACCATTCTCTGTTGATTTATTAACAAAATGAATAAAAACACATTTTTTTCTTCATGTATGGTTGAATTAATCATTTTTAATATGATTTTATAGACTTACATAAAACAGATCTTCCTTTCCTTCACACGTTTGGGCACAATACCAAAAGTGATTGACGATATGCTTAACCCAGTACTTCAGAGGCTTGGTTTTCGCAGAGCTAGCGGCCTGTTGAAAGGGAAAGACATTGGCTATGAATCAACCCACTAACCCAAATGTAACTATGGACAAACCATACTGTATAGCAGGAATTTTCAAGGGGTTGAATTTTTTAACATATATTTTGAACAATTTTTAAAAATAATTTCCAAAAATATTAAGAAGATATTACATATTTACTATACAGCACACTACGTCAGTAACTAACACATAGCGTTTTGTAGTGGCTCGAATGCGGCTCAGTCACCTGAAAGTTATACTTTGATAAATTGGACAATTTTAATGATTTTTATTGTAGCAGTATAATCACTTCCTGTTTCTTTGAAAAAAATTAGCAGTCGTCCATGAGAATGTACTTTTCCAAGGAATTGCTTCCACACAAATATAATACCTTGCAAAATATGTTCATGGAGTCACAGTGAAAAATGTATTGTTTTTTGGCAAAAGTATACAATGTGTCATCTCCACTTTGATTAGTTTGGACATTCAAATGCAGAATCATTTTTTTTTGTTTTTTGGGATTATAGTTATTGACCTGCAAATTGACTGCCATGTCTAGAACACTGAATCTAAGTAAGAATAGAAGTTTAATTACCTTTGATATCTTCTTTCCCAAATTTTTCGCACCATGCCAAACATCCCAGCTGTGTGTGATGTCCTCGTAGTCTCGTCCTTTGGAAAAAATACATTGTTAACACTTTCCTTCAGCAAGAAATTCATCCACATTGTGCTGCAATCGACCCCGGTGAGGTAAATGGGGACGGCAGAAAGAAATTCCTTGTAATGCGGAGCGCCGTAAAGGCTGCCAGCTAGAGCCGGGTAATAGTGAGTGTAAAGCTTTCAGCGCCATGAGCACCGATAAGGTGGACCTGTGCGCCATACAAGTAGCCACCATTATCATTAATGAATTTTATCTCTAAAGGAAATCTTATTTTGCTTTACACAAAGCTTCACATAAAAAAACACCCAACAACCTCCTCCACCCCACCCCCTCTTACAAAAGGGAAAGAAAATAAGATTTCCCCAGTTCAAAACTAGATGAATCCACAACTGCACAAAGTTGGAATGTATGACTCAACCATTGCATCATCTGAAATATCTGATTAGACTATTAAAAAAATTTGTAAAACGACTTCTAAAATTCTGCAAACAACGTCAAGAATATATCTTTTCTATGTGCTCAATTGTCTATGAAATGTTTGATCTTTGATCTCATGACCACCAAATTGCATAAAATATTGCATTTCCCATTTGCATACAGGACCAAGGGTTCAAGTAAACTAAACTATTCATGAATTAAAACTAGATGAATCCTAGACCGCACAAGATCATAATTTATGCTCCTGTCATTACACAATCGCAAAAACCCACTTACACCAAGGGCTCAAAAATATAAATTGCGTATGGAAAATTGTAAAAAAAAACGTTCAAGAACAACCTTGTCTCTATGCCATGCGTAAATGCCATTTCCATGTGCGGTCTTTCACCCAAACTCTTGGGACCCTTGATTTTTGGCCTTTGGGTTCCTGAACATAAAATCAATAAGGCCATCTCCTCATGTAAACTTAATCCTACTGAGGTAAAAATCATTAAAACAAATTAATAAAAAAATCCCAAATCATTAATCTCAAAACCTCTAACTATAACAGATGTCTTCTTATAGTCAAAAAACAATATTTGGGTGTATTTAGAATTTAGCAAATTCACTGAATTTAAAAGCATTTAGCACTTTCGCCAGTTTTTATTTCCACATTCTGAAATTGGTAAAAATAAAACACATGGAATTTTTACAGTATTATATTCATATTGAAAGATTTTCAGCTTGAACTGACATAATGACTTACTCATTAGAGCTGTAATGACAGTATGGGCATCAGTCACCACTTCTTCAATCTTCACAGCTCTAGCCCTAACTGCCTCAATAGCCCTTACAAGGGCAAGTGGTTCCATGTTGGGGCTCTTGTCACCCACCTCCCTCTTATCGACGAATTGGACATCGATAATGTCTTTGGTGTTCTGCTCCAAGAGGGTGTAGGTGCAGTACTGTGCACTGAAGCCCGGTGTGTCATTCCGAGCATCACCTATGGTGAAAAAGAAGGAAAAAAAATACTCTGAATAAAGTGGTCCTATTTTCATTTTTAAACACAATTCTCCGATTTTTTTACGTTGAGGACTTACACACAAAGACTTATTGTGTAACAAAGGTGTATACTTTACACATTACATCTTGAACCTGGGATAAGAAATCACTTTAAACCTATTTTTGAGACCAAGTTCATACATTTCAGCGGTAGATTGTGAAAATTTGCACACGTGACGGATAGAGCAAAGTTTATGAAACTACAAGACTGTATGGTTTGATTCTCAGGAAATTCCCAATTTCTATTTTTAAATAATTATGCAAATTTATGCATGAAATTACACTTTCTGCTATATTTCCCTCAATAAAGCACCTAAAAAGCTCATTATTGGTGTGAATATTAATTAATAATATTATATTATAATATAATATTTCTTATTTATTTCCTAATTTTTTATGACCTTTTGTGTCCTATTGTTTTTTTTCTATGAAATTTTTTGCAGAACATTTTTGAAGCACTTTTGTGCTGAAATGAATTAGTTTCAACCCATTAAACCATAAATAACTGTCCTTATGGATTCTGACTAAAATAACAATTTACATTGACTTTGCACACTAAATCACTTTTTGAGCCATTTTCGGTCGAACATGCATGTACAAAAAGTGATTCAACGACATAACTACATGCCCGATTTTTGTGAAAACTGTCTTAAAAGTTACGCAAGACTTGAAAGAAAAATGTCGGCAAGTCTCGTGGTTAAAACAATTTGCATGGTGGCGTGATTGCGAAATTTATAGAGGGGGGCAAATTACCCCCCCCCCCAGTTGGAATAGGGTTAAAACTGTCCCAGAAATGGCATTGTGACAACCTAAACTATATTTACTCACCACAGAGAACAACTCCATTGTCCTTCCATTTTGCCGAGTTCTTGTCGATGATATTACTAAACGTCTCCTCAACCTCGGGGCAGACGTAGTGGCTCTGAGCCGCATAAAAGAAGTTGGAAGAAATACATCTCAAGCCCATGATGTTAAACATGTGTCTTACTTTCAGGAAATTATTTCCTGAAAGTAGAATGCTTGAGGCAAGCTTCATATCTCCTACATGGCTCCTATTCATGATTTCTTGTAGACAGAAACGCTGTACATGATTTCTTGAGCATTTCTGAATAAATAAAAGTAAAAAAGAAAACAAAGAAATAATCAACATTAAAGAGAGTCAATGCCATAATGAAATTTGAGAGAATTTCATAATTTCCTCTTAATAGAGAATCACGAAGACATTATTAAGCCGGGAATGCCGAACATAATGCAAAAAAAAAAAGGTGACGTCAAAAAAGGCAAAGATTTCGAGCAAGAATGAAAAATATTGGACAAACCAAGCAACTTCCAATGAAGCCTTCGAAAGGTTTATCTACACACAAAAGAAAGTATTTCTTCGATTGATATGGTGTATTCATGTTCAACATTACTCAGCATAATAAGAGGAAATAATTTCCTTATCTGTACATAATAGAGCTATGCATTCATCACACACTGCTTGAAAGGATGTGAAATTCAGTAAATAGACATGTCCAATGAATGAAATGTTACAATAAATGAATAACAACCCGACTCCTTGAGTGTGGCAATTATTTTCTCAGATATAAAAGGCATAAGAAACAATGGAGAGAATGTGCGAGCGTACCATTTGTTCGACGACAACAATGCACGTGCACTTTACTATACAAGAGCGTTTGCCGTCAATAGTATTTAGGATAGATTTACAGGAATGTAAATAAATACAACAATTCAAAGCATGTAGAGGAAAAAGAGTTTGCCATCCAGAATTATAATGGATGATTCCTTCTGCAGATGTCCCTTCCTTGACGTCATTACCTAAATAATACAAAATAACTCGAAAGATCTCGAAGCCGAAATGCAAATAACGAGGCCTAAAATCATATTTCTTATTTTACATGATCGAATTGGGGTATAAAACAGTTCTTTCAACATATTATTCACATAATCAAATTTTCTAACTTGTAAAATATGTTGTACTCATGATTTCTGTTGTGGTTCAACTTTAACCCTATTTTAACTGGGCTTTTTCAGACCAAGTTTATACTGGGGGGGGGTCAATTTGACCCCCCCTTCAGATCTCTGCCGTGGATCGCGCGATCGCCGCGAAATTTTGCACGCGCATAGTGTAGAGTGTAAACTACATGACNATTGAATTTGTACAGAAATCTACAAACTTTAAGCCAGAATAAGGAATGCATACATATAATAACCTTACCAAATGACCTTATGAACTTGCAAATTTGCCCCCCTCCCCCAAAGGTGTAATTGCCTGCACCATTTTTTTAAAATTCATCTTATCATTTAGAATTTCAGTGCCGATGTGGAAACCAAAATTGCATCCCGAAGAAAAAATATTGGATAAGAAAAAAAAAAAAATAAAATGCAGGAAGATGAGAGATGAGGATATTTTTCAGAAATGTTGTTGATTGTATTGTTGTTGTTTTTTATGAATTATAGGCTCGGCTGCAGAATGTAAGGTTCAAGATTTTATTCTTGCCTTTTCTGTCTTGATTGTGAGAAATTTGTTTAAACATAGCTAGTCCTTTCGGAAAGTTTAAATAGAATTAAATTTGATCCGATTCTATAATAAGTACAAATAATAAAAACAAATTTATAAATTTAAATCTAGATAAGATAATAGTTATATGATATGAAGGCTATTAAGTCTTTTTGATATGGTGGCTCTGAAAAGGTTCCTTAAACCGCTCTAAAATGAATTCATCCGCTTCCGCTCTTCTGGAAACTCTCGACCAGATATCTAAGATTTTCAAAATAGAAATTCGAAATAATAAAAAATTAAAATATAAACATTCGTAAATATTTAGAACTGAATGAGAAACGCATTTAAATCTATATAAATTCATCATCATCATCACAATAAACGCTGATTTATACGCCGAAAGTCAGTCAACCGTTTTACCAGCGCCTTTGTGCGTCAAGGGAGCGTTTTAATTAAAAAAAAACCCATAGGCTTAAAATGCAAGAGTGTGAGACCGCCTTTAGCAAAATCATTAGGTGCTTTTCGAGATGTATAGGTAAACCAAAAAAATCCCCTTTTAAACAGATGAAGCTATTGCAACTCTTAGGAAAATTGATGATTTTCTACACCATTTACGGACTCCAAAATGACATGGAATGTATCGAAAACCTAAAAAGAAATATACGTATTCAAATGACTTGATGGCATTTCGNTACACCAGTGTAAACGAGGTCAAACAATGTTTAGCGAATAATGCAGAGTCTGCAGTCTTCAGAGTCATAGACTACTGTTCTATGACCCTGCAGAATAATATACTAAGTGCCATGTGATCAACACCTGAAAAATTCATTCGGGCCGGGATGTTCATTTGCTTCATATCTTTATTTTTATGTCTTGAAATGATAAGAATAACCCTGCTACCTATCGATTTGAAAATCATTTGGGTACGTGACTTAGGGAGTGAGGGAAATTTTACAAAATGAGAAAGACCGGAAAATAATTTGAAGAGAAAGAGAGAAAACTAATATAATGAGGGTATTATTATCGAGATTATTATTGGTCATCAAGAAAAAAAAAAATGTGTTCAGAATTTTGTATAGTGTCTTGAGATCATGTTGCATTGTACCTAGCACATATCCATTCCATTATCGCCGTCGTCATCATCATCACATATTTTTTCACCACCAGCATCACTAACACCGCCATCATCGTCACCATCACATAATCTTCCCTATCGGACAACATCATCGTAATAATCACATAATCTACCCACTATCATCGACATAGACATCATCGTCTTTACTACATAAACTTCACGATCATCATCGCCATATCATCAACATCATCTTCATTATAACATAATTTTCACCATGTAATCATATCATCATCATGATCAAAATCGTCAATATTACATAATCCTCACCACTGTCCTCATCATGATCATCACCGTCATTATCATTACCGAATCTCCAATAATCTTCATCATCGATATAAATGAAGCGGTCCACCATATCTAGCGTATTTTCTGGCAAGGTTGAACGATTTTGCGATAAAGACATCAAAGTAGAGTCTGTGTATGCAGACTAGGGTATGTCATGGTTTTTGCTCAGGACTGGTTTATGCACTTGAAGGAGGGGTCCGGATACAACTAATCCCTTATTTGCATACCTTCACAGTGAATCTTGCAACTGTTCTAGATGTTGCTGATGCTGGCTCGCGTGCATTGAGCAGATCTTGTTTACAAAGTTTCATTGTCTATTGGAAAGTCTACTTTCATGTTTTGAGCTATTTAGTAAAACATCAATGCGTTAAAAACATGGACTCTGAAATGATGGATACTTCCAGTGATGAAGAGGGGATCAACATTTATTTACCACATTATAACCGGCCCTTGTCTGGAGAAGAATCGGTAAGTTTATCCATGAAGATTTAGATAGACCTACTTTCGAATGTGACGCTCAAGAATGTTGATACCGTGATAATACATGTATCTTTCTCCGATTTCTTTAATTATTTGTTTTTATTTATTTTGTTTGTGTGTGTGTGTGTGTGTGTGTGTGTGTGTGTGTGTGTTTAGTGCAATCTAGATGTCTAACAAGTCTCTACCAACTATTGCTTGATGCCATCTAGCTTCCTATTCGGGCTTCATATAACATTTTACACTTTATATTATCGTTCTCTTTTATCAAACTGGCATTTACATTCACATTGTATGTTTATTTTACGTGCCAGCTGACTAACGTAAAGTGTAAAATACCAGATTTAGAATTCCTGGCTTGAAAGTTGAATAAAATCGAAGTATACCAACCAAGGCTCTGCCCTTTTTTCTTTATATCTCCAGGAAAGGTTCAATGACAAAGTTTTCAAAACTCGACTGAAGTTCACTTCTGAAAATCAATGAGGAAAGGACTAGGAGGAAAAACTAAAAAAATATATTTATTGGAAAAGTTTGGTAACAATCGGTAAAATTTCTAGCTTGTTTGAACTACATGTACCAAAAACAGGCGCGCACCCAGGATTTTCACACCCGGGGGGCTGAGCCCAAATCTGGCGCCCCCGCCCCTCCCCGCTAAGCTGTCAACCAAAATAAAAAAAAATCCTTACCTCGAATTTGGCGCCCCCCCCCCCCCCCGGGGGCTGAGCACAAATTTTAGCGCCCCTGCCCCTTTGGCGCCCCCTTATAAGCGCATTTAGTCAACAAATTTGGGCGCCCCCCTGGCTCTGACCAGGGGGGGGGGGGGCCCCCCCCCCCCCCCCCACACGGTGCGCGCCTCAAATAGTGGCCGCCGTCTTGTTCGCGTATTTTTACCTCATACAATTTTAACTTACTTATCATCATCATTTTGGGCATGGGAATTCATCGATCTCCACTCGCCCTTCCCGATACCCAATCAGTGAATCTGCCCCCGGGACTAAATGTCCAGATGCAGGTTCCGTTTATGCATATAATTTTGAGTCTTATTTTTTTTCTGGTTTTACTTTTGTAGGTCGCAATTTTGTTCATGTGGGTCTTGAGTCCTATATAGGTCTTAGACTCCGTTTACACCACCTTAACAAATTTAGGCCTATATTTGGTACTCTGAAATCATGATCGTAATATGATTCACATATATAATTTCTTTCCATTACCATCGACATCGACATCATCGTCTTCATCACATTAACTTCACAATCATCAAAACCCCCATCAGCATCATCTTCATTACAACATGATTTTCATCATGTAATCATTTAATCAGCATGATCATAGTCAGATTATCACAGAATCTTCACCGCCGTTCTCATTATCCTCATTACCATAGTCATATCAAGGACAGTTGTAGTCCACCATCTAGTATATTTTTCTACTTGTTCAGCCACTACCATGGTACAAAAGGGGTCAAGAAATTACGGGTTATGTTTCATGTTCCCGTTTGTGCTTTTAACATCTTTTGACATGCAAAAACATAAATTCTTTACAGGTGAACTAGAAAGAGAAACAGCGCACCTCATTTCTACCAAATGTGTTACCTGGGGGAAATAGGGTGTAACTGTAATTGATTATAACTTTTAGATCTTTTGCATAGAATGCTTTAACAAACATCTATGTGTGTGTACAATTTCAGAAGCAGAATACGTATGACATTTATCCAATAATCCATTCAAACGTTATGAATTTTCAAAGTTTTGATTTACATTCCTCATGGGCTCCTTAAATTGACAAATGCACAGGCATAAAATGGCTGCAAACATGGAGAAGTCTCCATTCCCTTTGGACACAAAATTCACATTTTTCTCTTCTTTTTTTCAGAAAAGTAAACACAGTTTTGTTTTTATTATATTATAGCCGCATCAATTCTGCAAACATTCCAGAAAGAACGGTGTTAATACCTCATTGGAAATATGACAATGATTCATTTTCAATAATTTTTTTAGAAAGTGAATGAGAAGTTCTCTATGTATGATATCACAGATTATGCCAATTAGCTATACGCATGCCAATTCAAGGATGCCCAGCACAGGTGGAAATGAGAACTTTGAAAATTCATAACTTTTGAACGGATTATCCGATTCCAGTTTGTTCATCTGATTTTTCTTGATTTATTGACAGTACATTATTTTCTTGGTGTAATTCTCTTTTAATGACATGGTTTGATTCATAATAAATTATTAGTTCTCTTTTGTCTTTCAAAGTGTCCACTTGCCCAAGCAGGAATAACCCCATTGGCTCTTCTCAATAGGGGAGTACAATTTTCATTGCATGTAGAAGTGTTCCAATCTTTCTTTGCTCGACCTTGCTTGTTTTGTTTCTTATCATCAACCATAGGGCAAAATTTTTAAAGCAAGATTGACCACTACAGAGATTGGCCCGTCAAACTCCGAAAAGAGACATGAACTGTATATTGATCTGAATAAATTACCTTGTTCATGTAACCCGATAAAAACTATTTGCAAAAAGTTAAGATAATAATAATAATAATAATAGATGCAATTTATATAGCGCACGTATCCACTCTGCTGAGTGCCCAAGATAAAAGGAGACAATAGACCAGTACAATGTGTATTCAACTGACGATTGTTGTGTTGAATACACGGTATACGGGTCTATTGTCTCCGTTCGATTTAACTTTTCGCAAATAGTTTATATCGTGTTATGTTCACGTTTTCAAATCCTGTTACTTTTTTATCATCTATTTCTATTCTTGCTATTAAAATGATAGATGTCACCAAACCAGGTGCCTTCAACATCCCAAGAGCCAAGAGTTTGTGGTCAAGGAAGTGGTCGAGGAAGTGGTCGAGGAAGTGGTCGAGGAAGTGGTCGAGGAAGCGGTCAAGGAAGAGGACGAGGAAGAGGACGAGGAAGCGGTCGAGGAAGCAGTCGAGGGAGTGGTCAAAGAAGCAGTCGAGGAAGCAGTAGAGGGAGAGGAAGAGGTCGAGGAGAGGGAAGTCGTACAGCAGGAAACCGAAGGCCAATAGCTAGGACGTATGGTTCGTTTGGCCGAAATGTACGCTCCCACATAGCAGAACGCCGTGCGGAAAGAGTCCAAGAACTGAGGGTAGGAAGTCTACACAACTAATATTTTTTTGTCATTAGAAGCAGGAAAAATTGACAAAACAAAACACAAGTCTGAGTAAAATGAGATTACCAATAAAAAGTTATTCAAAATTTGTTTTTAATAAATTCTTCAAAAATAAAAACAACACAAAATTTCCTTATCAATTGGCAACCTATTCCAAATATTTGTGGTTTGTATAATTGATCTGTGGTCTTATATTATCATTCAACTAAAACCTAATCAACTAATTTTGTATAAACAATACTTTAGAGTAGTATGATTTTAAACTTAACTCTGGAATTCTCATCATCATTTAGAAGTAAATAACAAATGGTTCACGAGACTGATACAAGGAATTTATGTGTTTTTGTTTTACATACAGGATTTGATTCTAAACTTCAATTTCGAAGAGGTTCAACAGTTGCTGCTTAATGTAGCTGAAAGAAACAGTGGGCTAATCTTTGATTTACTCAGAGCCCCACCAGTCCCGGATGAAGTGCCTCAAAGGGATCCTGATGTAGAGGTCCAAAGATGGTGCTATTGCACACACTGCCGTCCAATGCGACAGGATTTGGAAGCAGTTTGCTGTGGATTTGAGCCTGCAAATTGCATATCTCGATCAGAGGTATGCATTGCATTTCTAAAAGAATACCTAAAATATAGCACATCTCTTTTGACAATAATCATTAAAATACCTTATACATAATACAGTCTAACTTCGTTATAACAAGGTCATTGGGACCAGAAAATTACCTTTTTCATGGCCTAAATGCAACGAAATAACAAGAGATGGTATCAGGAAAACTACCATCTTATATAACGAGAGCTCGTTATATCAGTGCTATTTATGATTAGGTTTGACAATATCACACATTTTAAGCAGCTACAGTCCATGGGCATATAATTTTTATTTTTGCCTTCATTTAGAACATGGATATTTGCCACTGATATGTTTCGTGTAAAATAATAGCATTGTAATACAGCAATATTTCTATAAGTTATTTGAAAACGACAATAAAACTAACATTTTCTGGGTAGAGACACATGAGTGTAGCCAGAAAGCTGCACTCACATTGAAAAAGAATCTTCCAGTGGAGACTGTGAGTCAACTTTCATTGTAACATTATCACCACTTACATACCGAATGAATAACATTTATATCATATTATACTTATGCAGAACAACTTACAAGTTGTTGTACAGACTGTTTCGCACAAAGGTTCATTTATATTTATATTATATACATGTATATATAATCATTTTTTAAACATGTTCATGCCTAAAATACTTCAATAATTCTTCATGATGAGTGGAGATATTAAACGTTTTAAAGAGTTGTTTCTTCAAACATATACTATAACTAAATGACTAATATTTTCTTCAAACTTTCTTGCAGCATTTTCAGGCAATCCTCGACCCATTTGTCGTAAATCTTCAAAGGGGGTATGCTAGGGATGCCCATAACAGAGAAGATAACAATCAAGGACCTGGGGCAGAACACAATAGGATACGGTGGCAGGTCTACCGCTCCTACACCTTGTGGCAGCATGGGCGGCTAGGTGCAGGCAACCGGGTGGTCATCCCAAGTTGTGTTGTAACCTTAACACGAAACCGCTACCCAGATCCTAACCAGTACTATACTGGATTCCAACATGCCTTCCTCTGTGAGTATTTTCAATGTAACACAAATTGCCCCGTTAGACAACCAACAGTTAATAATAAAACCACTGAATGTTATTAAATGCTCACTCCTCACATTTAAAATGTTCATTGTAGGATTTTAGTAATATGGGCTATAAAGGCAAGTCCTGCAAAATATGTTCATTGAATTAGACTGATAGGGAGCTAAAATGAATAAAAATCAGAAATACTTTTTAAGCAGTAACTGATCCTTATGGCTGAAGTACGGTCCATAGTGCAAAATTAGAAACTAGGAATCCTCATATTAAATGTAACTATGTGTGCATTCTAAGAATCTTTCCAAATGAGAAACAAAATATACACACTGGTTTACCAATACCAGCCCATTGTCAATGACCTTTAAACTCGTGACCATCAAACTAAACAAATTGTAGAGGAAAATGTCCTTAATGTCATGTTTGAAATTTGAATAATCACCAAGTATTGTTTATTTTGCCTGTGTGTCCACTTCTCAATTGAATCGACTCTTCCTCTTTTCCAGGAGCTCTTCCATTGGTGGTCGTGGGTATGGTGCTAGACTCTCTCTGATTGCCCTTGGATCTGTTGGGAGAGGATCAGCAGGTCGGTACATTGGCTTGTCATCCTTCAAGCGACGTTCTAGTACACGGGTCATCAGAGCTGGCATGTAGTGGTAGTCCTTCGCAGTCCGCACATGATGGACAACCCATTGTTCAGCATGTTTCGACCACCTGGCCCTCAGACTGTTAGAAATGTATTAAAAAACGCGGATTAGAATATGTGTTAACATCGCTTTTTGTAGAGTTTTTAAAGGCCAAGTTTAGTTTTGGGAAAGATTAACAAATGTGATTTTGGGGGATATTTACCATGAAATGTAATTTGTATACACATTTTAAGACCATAGCAAATTTTTCTACGATTCAATTTTTTGGAAAATTTGAATTTGACCGTTAAATCGTATTTCGTGCCCGATCTTGCTTCTTATCAGCCATATACAAAGTTATTTCCAAGATTTGATTAAAGCATGATA
The DNA here is from genome assembly GCA_036244855.1 of Temnopleurus reevesii. Taxonomy (NCBI): domain Eukaryota; kingdom Metazoa; phylum Echinodermata; class Echinoidea; order Temnopleuroida; family Temnopleuridae; genus Temnopleurus; species Temnopleurus reevesii. The sequence goes on from BQKZ01002416.1 coordinate 58,768, forward strand.
AACAAGAATATACAAAGAATAAATTCTGTAATTTTCATCCAATTCTGTGCATGAGAAGTTGTCGTTTATCAAGAAAGAAAATATTGAATTGCTGAAATATTTTGCACATTTTAGGTTATAACTTTTCCAAAACTTGTTTACTTTTTGCGCAATCTTTTGTATAGCATATTCATGATATCATGTTTCATTTCCTGTAGATTTGGAGACAAAATTTGGCGATAAAAATATTGGCTTTTACCAAAATTGTACTTGGTCTATAATTATCATTATATGGGGTATGGGTCAAGACGTCCATGACTCTATGGATCTGCCTATGATGTACACAAGATAAAATGTATCGGTTTAAGTTGCAGGCGTATCACATCAACAACAATCTATTTAATGATGTGTACAGAATTTCCTTTGTTTCATATTTGGTACGAAATACTTTGATAAGCGGAGTAAAACATGGTCTAAACAATTCTTCATGCTTTTAAGATGTGCTTTTTCGTTTTGCACAATAAAATATGGTAATACATTATTTTTTTAATTTACAGTTCTCATTATTTCCCATTCAAAGGAAGCAGATTGATATTAGGGATGTATTGTTTTAAAGTTCATCATTCACTATCCCCAATATTTTACAGTACCATATTTAAATACAGTCAAACCTGTCTACAGTGGCCACCTTTTCTATTTCCCTTGGGGTGGCCTCTGTAGACAGGTTTGACTGTATTTTGCATTATTTGTGTCATGATAGTGCTTTATGTAAGTTTTTCAAGATGTTAAATTATGTTGAATTGAATAAAAAAAAAGGAAAAATAAAATGCCGATCTTTCAATTGTGCTTGTAAGATGAACAGTATACAAAAATGCACCGATGTAAATAATCATATTTATATATAAAACATGTAAAATACTTCATATGCGATCCATGAACTAGAAAAGGCCATAAGATTGTTTATCTTTGTAATCACTTTGGATTGCCATCTTTCTTCATTGCTTTAGGCCTGTCTTTGTGTTCTTGATGATCGATCATAGCTAGAAGATTGCGAGCCCTGTATGCTGCATACCTGAATAAACAACATAAGTGTTAATCAACATAATATTCTTCAAATGTGTGATTATTATTGTAAGTCTTAAAATCAAAACAGAATAAAGATCAAAACCTGGAAGAAAAAAAAAGAATTGTTTGTATGTCATATTGTTAATAGGGTCAAAATAATAAGCCAAAAATTGGCAGGCTTGGAGCTTTTAATGAGCAATTTTTGAATGAAAACTGGATATGTGCATACATTAGCATAAATTAATTTATACAAAAAAAGAACAATCTGAAATCATGACTACGCAATTTGGTAGAGTACATTTGTCTTGACCCTCAGAAATTTTTTTATTGTGATGGAAAGTCCCATAGCCGAGACCTCACGGGGTGGAATCCGACCCCTCCCAATACAATAGCCAAAAAAATAGCTTGATTAGGGGTAAAGAGTTTGTTTTCAATCTCTTATTTTCAGTTGTAATATACAAGTAATACAACTAATAATAGTTTATTTCTTACCCAAAAGAATATCTTTTTGAGCAGTACATCAAGATATGGTTGTGCAGTGACTCGAGTTCTCCTGTGTGCCTGTAGCAAAAATAATTGGTTAGTGATTAAAAGAGAACATGTGTGCAATAATTACTACCTTGCATTAGAATCTGTAACAGTTATTTCTCACAGACCATTCACAAAGGTTCCTTTAATCAGTTAAATTGTGGCTGTGTTTCGTAAAATTAATGTGCATTAGGCCTCTTGAACATCCTCAGAAATTTTATGATTATCAATCTGTCTGACTCATTCATTTTTATTTTTTAATTTTGACAAAGTTATCAAATGATGTTAATTCTTTTCTCCACACTTTACTTGAGAAAGTTTTTGATGGGAAAAGAGCATCCAGTTGCAATGCCATATCAACTTCTGCACACTAAAGAAACACATATCTTATTATTTGAATATATGAATCTTCTACTATTCAGCATGATAAATTTGGCTCTTTCATAATACACTTTTTGCAGCATGCAAAGTAGCCTATTTCAAAAGATTGGTATACTAACACATTTATATTATAATTCATTCTGTCATTAAAAAAATGTTTTAATAATTTTCATTAAAAAACATGTCTTTTTTTAATAAGTCTGCTCTTGAAACAAAGACATTAATCTGAAGATGCCATCCTTCAATTGTTACAGGAAGATCTTTTCTTTATGCAATAAATAGCGCAAAAGAATAACACTTACCTGTAATTCACATATCTCACAATCGTCTTGAGGAACCTCTTATCCATAGCAACACGCACAAGAGCATCATGGGGTTCTGTTCCAGATATGAGCCAATCCTCTCGTTCAGTTAGTTCTCCATGTTCACATTTTGCCACACCTCCAAAACCGTCAGTGAGCAACCACTCATGTATGTCACACACATGGTGCACAAGTCCTCTCCATTTGCTCTGGAAAGTGCATAAATGATCTCTCAGTAAAGTGAATTCTAGATTAGCTGCAATACAATGTTGTATTAAAATCTATTCAGAATCTAAGAAAGTCCATGCATCTCAATACATGGAATTTCAATCCGTGGTATAGATTGCATGTGATTTATGGAGTTGTTTTTCATGTGAAGTGTACACAATTCACACTGAGGTCTATTATGTGCATTATTTTTTACCCTTATAAATATTGTAATTAAATTAATAAATAAATGACAAGGCTGTTTCTGATACCTGAAAGATTACCCAAATTTGGAACATTCTTAAGAATAAAATAATTATTAAGTTGACAATGATTATCATTCCATTTGACTATAATATTACCTTCGTTCACTTATAACTACACATGATTGCAGAGCTCAGATATCACCTGAATAATCATAACTAATATTTAGATAGAAGAAGAACATCGTTCCGACTGATATTGGGTTTTTCAAACCAAATTCGCACACGCATAGAGCAAGACGAAACATACAAGACTGTATAGTTACATTTTTTCAAATTATTCATTATGCAAATTTATGCATTAAATTACAGGTTTTGCTCTTATACAAAACAAAGCTCAGAGAAAGCTATTTTTTAATGGAAATATTCTTCATATCATTCCTGACAATTGTTTTGTTGCAAAAAAAATTGTTTCAACAATTTTCAGGTTGTTTCATGAGGGATATTATAAAGAATATTCACACCAAGTATTAGATTTCTAGGTGCTTTATTGAGGGAAATAGAACAAAAAGTGTGATTTCATGCATAGATTTGAATAATTAATTATTTAAAAATATAAATTAGGAACTTTTGGAAAATCAAACCATACAGTCTTTTAGTTTATACTTTGCTCTATCCGTGTGCAAAATGTTGCGGCGATTGCGCGATCCACGGCCAAGATCTGGAGGGGAGGTCAAATTAACCCCCCCCCCCCCCGTAAATCCACCACTGCAATCGGTGCAGGGTCTGTGTAGGAAACTTTCCTGGTAAATAGTTTTACGAAGATCGGACAGAAACAAATTTTGCGGCGATCGCGCGATCCATGGCCGAGATCTGAAGGGGGGGGGGGGGGGTCAAATTACCCCCCCCCCCCCCGTATAAACTTGGTCTCAAGAAGCCCAGTTAAAACCTAAACCTTCTTGGGACAATATCGCTGCCCTAGCTGGTGACAGATGGGAATCACTGAAGCTATTAAAAATGTATATGTTCCAACACATGAGATTATACAATTAGAACAAAAAATCTAACCGTTCCCTGGTGATTTATTAACAAAAATAAATAAAAACACACACTTTTTTCTTCTTGTATGCTTGAATTAATGATTTTTAACATGATTTTATAGACTTACATAAAAGAGATCTTCCTTGCCTTCACATGTTTGGGCACAATACCAAAAGTGATTGACGATATGCTTAACCCAGTACTTCAGAGGCTTGGTTTTCGCAGAGCTAGCGGCCTGTTGAAAGGGAAAGACATTGGCTATGAATCAACCCACAAACCCAAATGTAACTATGGACAAACCATACTGTATAGCAGGAATTTTCAAGGGGTTGAATTTTTTAACATATATTTTGAACAATTTTTAAAAATAATTTCCAAAAATATTAAGAAGATATTACATATTTACTATACAGCACAGTACGTCAGTAACTAACACATAGCGTTTTGTAGTGGCTCGAATGCGGCTCAGTCACCTGAAAGTTATACTTTGATAAATTGGACAATTTTAATGATTTTTATTGTAGCAGTATAATCACTTCCTGTTTCTTTGAAAAAAATTAGCAGTCGTCCATGAGAATGTACTTTTCCAAGGAATTGCATCCACACAAATTCAATACCCTGCAAAATATGTTCATGGAGTCACAGTGAAAAATGTATTGTTTTTTGGCAAAAGTATACAATGTGTCATCTCCACTTTGATTAGTTTGGACATTCAAATGCAGAATCATTTTTTTTTGTTTTTTGGGATTATAGTTATTGACCTGCAAATTGACTGCCATGTCTAGAACACTGAATCTAAGTAAGAATAGAAGTTTAATTACCTTTGATATCTTCTTTCCCAAATTTTTCGCACCATGCCAAACATCCCAGCTGTGTGTGATGTCCTCGTAGTCTCGTCCTTTGGAAAAAATACATTGTTAACACTTTCCTTCAGCAAGAAATTCATCCACATTGTGCTGCAATCGACCCCGGTGAGGTAAATGGGGACGGCAGAAAGAAATTCCTTGTAATGCGGAGCGCCGTAAAGGCTGCCAGCTAGAGCCGGGTAATAGTGAGTGTAAAGCTTTCAGCGCCATGAGCACCGATAAGGTGGACCTGTGCGCCATACAAGTAGCCACCATTATCATTAATGAATTTTATCTCTAAAGGAAATCTTATTTTGCTTTACACAAAGCTTCACATAAAAAAACACCCAACAACCTCCTCCACCCCACCCCCTCTTACAAAAGGGAAAGAAAATAAGATTTCCCCAGTTCAAAACTAGATGAATCCACAACTGCACAAAGTTGGAATGTATGACTCAACCATTGCATCATCTGAAATATCTGATTAGACTATTAAAAAAATTTGTAAAACGACTTCTAAAATTCTGCAAACAACGTCAAGAATATATCTTTTCTATGTGCTCAATTGTCTATGAAATGTTTGATCTTTGATCTCATGACCACCAAATTGCATAAAATATTGCATTTCCCATTTGCATACAGGACCAAGGGTTCAAGTAAACTAAACTATTCATGAATTAAAACTAGATGAATCCTAGACCGCACAAGATCATAATTTATGCTCCTGTCATTACACAATCGCAAAAACCCACTTACACCAAGGGCTCAAAAATATAAATTGCGTATGGAAAATTGTAAAAAAAAACGTTCAAGAACAACCTTGTCTCTATGCCATGCGTAAATGCCATTTCCATGTGCGGTCTTTCACCCAAACTCTTGGGACCCTTGATTTTTGGCCTTTGGGTTCCTGAACATAAAATCAATAAGGCCATCTCCTCATGTAAACTTAATCCTACTGAGGTAAAAATCATTAAAACAAATTAATAAAAAAATCCCAAATCATTAATCTCAAAACCTCTAACTATAACAGATGTCTTCTTATAGTCAAAAAACAATATTTGGGTGTATTTAGAATTTAGCAAATTCACTGAATTTAAAAGCATTTAGCACTTTCGCCAGTTTTTATTTCCACATTCTGAAATTGGTAAAAATAAAACACATGGAATTTTTACAGTATTATATTCATATTGAAAGATTTTCAGCTTGAACTGACATAATGACTTACTCATTAGAGCTGTAATGACAGTATGGGCATCAGTAACCACTTCTTCAATCTTCACAGCTCTAGCCCTAACTGCCTCAATAGCCCTTACAAGGGCAAGTGGTTCCATGTTGGGGCTCTTGTCTCCCACCTCCCTCTTATCGACGAATTGGACATCGATAATGTCTTTGGTGTTCTGCTCCAAGAGGGTGTAGGTGCAGTACTGTGCACTGAAGCCCGGTGTGTCATTCCG
>BQKZ01002416.1:66503-76606 GCA_036244855.1 Temnopleurus reevesii
GAAAATAGTCTTAAAAGTTGCGCAAGACTTGAAAGTAAAAAGTCAGCGAGTCTCGCGGTGAAAAAATTTTGCGTGGCAGCGCGATCACAAAATTTGTGGAGGGGGGGGTCAAATTGACCCCCCCCCAGTTGGAATAGGGTTAAAGGTTCTGGTGAACTGTGTGATGACCCAAAGTGCAAAAGTTTCATTTCAGGTACTAAAATTGATATCCACAAGTCTATATCACCCAAAGTCCCAAAGCAATGAGAAAATAGAAATTAAGAATTCCCCTTCACTTTTGAGATATCTGTGATTGAAAAAGTAGACCTTACTGTAACGCTTGCCAGAATTACCAAATTTGGATTTGCTTTATGTGTTAGTCCAAGCAACACAATCTTCTGACTGAATCAAACAACTGAACATATAGAGATTTTTTAACGAAAAAAAAATAAATTAATGACCATCAAACTAAAAGGGAATTACACATATTTTCATGCTTATCTTACCCATTCAACATGAGCTGATGTGCCAGAAGGTGTCAGAGATACCTGGGTAGCATCTCCACACACATTGCAACTAGGATGTGCCAGTGCTGCCAGTTGTGACAGGGCACTCTCCGTTGCAATGTAAAGTCTTGATTTGCTGGCCTGTTCGGAGCTCCTCTGTATCTTGTGTAGGCCCGACTGTGTCCTTTCCTTCCCTGGAAGTATCTCCTCCTCACCCTCTTCAACTTCTTCCCCATCCTCTTCTCCTCCATACACCTCCTCCTCAACATCGATACGTTCCAGATTTTTGGAAATGGACCTATAGCAAAGTAATCAAATCCTTAACCTAATCAAAATTTGGGAAGAAGGGTTGGGAGCATTATGGGCCAATTCAACATTTTTCAATACTCTGAATGCTTGGGAGAAAAATGGGTCAAGCCTGAAAGGGGAACCAGCCTTCGAAATAGCCTTGCTCCCATTGAATGAAGAAAAATCAGATAAACAAACTGTGGAAATATGAGCAAAATCGGACAACACAGTCAAAAGTTATGAGTTTTCGAAGTCACAGAGATATGACGATCCCTACCGGTCATGGGGATCGGTGCGATCGGCAAATTCTGTGGCACCTGTGACGTCATGTTGGACAACTTCTCATTCACTTTGTACATAGAATTTCTAAAAATGAATTAATGTAAAATTTAGAGTACGGTTGCAACATCATTCTTCTCGAAATACATGCAGAATCAATACAAAAATCTTATACCCCAATCCAAAATCATCATTCTGTTGACTTTTCCGAAAAAAGGAGAAAATGTGAAAAATTGTATACATGTACAGAGTGAATGAGGAGTTGTCCGATAAGACGTCACGGATTCCGTCAAATTTGCCGATAGCACAGATCCTCATGAGCGGTAGGGATCATCATATCTCTGTGACTTTGAAAAATCATAACTTTTGAACGGGTTGTCCGATTTTGCTAAAGTTTTCACAGTTTGTTCATCTGATTTTTCTTCCTTTAATGAGACCACGACAGACCCAGGGGCTGGTTTCCCTTGAAATTATCAAAATGATCTGTTCATATACAATGCCAAGGTATACGGCTTCATGTTTATATTTTAAAGATTTGTCCATTACTTGATTTACAAGCTGAAATGATTTAAAAATGTTTTATCCCCCAAAACGGGGCCATAGAGAGAGCAAGGTAAAATAACAAGTACATTAGAAATTTAATAAGTATACAAAAACAAAAGTGCTAGAGATTGTAGCTTTATTCAATTCAATCTCTTCTTTTTATATGCCACATTTTCACAACCATACCATGAAAACGAGTAATAATACAATTGATGGATAATAAGATAAGAATAGAATGGAGTATGCCATAATTTCACAATGGACAACCCACCAGGTACAGTCTAGAGACCATATCGGAAACCATATTACTTGGTGATATGGCTAGTTGCAAGGTTTTTAAAGCTAACATGAGTTTAAAAATGGCATTACACCAAAATCTTAATATGGAAACTTGTCATCAAGATTGATATAATGAAAGGATGAACAATCCTGATAGACAGTTATCTGGTAACAGGCAAACATAATAAATGAAAAAAAATAATGATGAAGTCTTGCAGTCTTAAATTTTGCATGTAAATAACTACATTAGCAAACACAACACTGATTTATGATTCTAATGGTGCAACAACTCAATATCAAATGAACCTATTCAATTTGGACACATCATGAAATACTTTTAGTTAATTGACAGGGTAACAAACTCTTTTCTTTCAACAATTGATGGGAAATCATATTTTGTTATATGACAGTCTTTTAACAAAGCAGGCCAAAAAAATATTTTCTATATACTGTACCTCTCCTGATAATATGAAGGGTGCCATACATCATCATCATCATCATCATCTACCTTAGAGAAATCATCAAGTGGGTAGATGTAATCACCTAGCTCTACTGCCTCAAACCTGCAGTTAAACAAAAATAATTAGTACACTCCATAATTTCACAAAATTAAAAACTTCTTCATTATGACCTTCTAATATCGATCTATATCATACTTTGCAATTTAGGGTAAGCACTACTTATGAAAGATTACCCAATGGTGACTTTTTTTTCCAATACAGTCTTTGAGAGCACAAAATTTGTATTCCTATGGACATCAGACAATCTAAACATTACATCATTGGGCACCAGCAAAATGCTTAAAGAAAGTCAATAGACCAGACACAGATTGTAAAACATTAATTTATATCCAGGAATCTAGCAGGCATACAATATTTACAATTATTATCTATATGAGAGTTTTAAGCCGTACAATATTAAGCCATATTGTACGGCTTCAATTTTAAGCTTGCGCAAAGCAGTGACCAGCCTTCTAGTATATGTAAAGATAATAACAATATTGGATGGCTTCATTTCATGAAATACCAAGAATATTGCACTCGTTAGGGTCAATATTGTACTCGTTAGGGCCAATATTGCCCTAAGCCGTTCAATATTCCCTGGTATTCCATTTATTGCCATCCAATATTATATAAAATAGCATATACATGTATGTCTACTTACTCAGATTCTGCTGAATCATCAGCTGCATTTGGCAATCCTGTTTCACTTGAAACTGTCATTCTTGGTCTGGCAGGCAATAAAAATAAAAACAATGAAAAAAATTAATACCTTGAATAAAAGGAAATTTTAACTTATTTCCACAAAAAAAACAATAACTGTTAATTGAGTGCAAGTTATACACATAAATTTATATTTAAAAAATATCTACATAACTTTCATTTATTCTTGCAGTATGTATTGTAAATTTTATATTTAAACGAACGCTAAGCAACCTTCACCCTTATGAAACTGGTTGACGTTCTTGGTGAACTGCATTTCCATTATGAATTTTGTCAAAAAAGAATTCTTATTAATTTTGCAATTGATGCTATGTGTAGGCAAAAATTATGATGCATGTCTGGTATCTGTATGGAGTTCTGTAGTGTGACATCATAACTATTCATCGTTTCGGAAATACCCTTTCTACACAACCTCACACAGCCACCAATATATTTATATATTTTATATTTTATATATATATGTATATATTTATATATATATATGTGGTCGATAAGAACAAACAAACCCAGCTTCAGCTGACCAATGAGAGCCTTATGTAAGGAACTCTTGTGTAGAGACAACACTGGGCTAATATAAAAGACTATGACATCATAACCTCGGTACTCTATAATACCCATCGGCGAAGAATTATCATATGTAAAAGGGAATTTTTTTGCGAGGATAAAACCTAATATTTTTTAAAAGAACCAATATTGTTATGGGGGGACGACATCTTGTACATACTTTGGAAAGAATATAGCAAGTATATATTATGAAGTACATGCATGTATTAGAATTTATTTTCTTCTCTAGGCAAAATAAATATTGTACACTTTTAACGATCATTGAACGACAAAATGGGCAAATTCTCTGATATAATTCCAATACCAACATATTTTGTGTCCTCCATTTGTACAAGGTACAGTATTATTCCTTCCCATATGTTATTATCTACATCATATGACATTTAAACATCACCTAAAATTAAAAAAAAAACCTTCCCGTTCATTTGCAAAATTCTAACGCTTGATTTCCCAAGTGTGTAAAACATCCAACTTCAGATGCAAAATCCACATATAGTCATCTTACACTTAACACTTTGCATGTGCCAAAGCATTGTTGGCATGCAATCATTATAATAAATATACATGTAGTTTGTAAACATCAATTGTTTAGGTTTGTTATCATCAACATATTTATTGCATCCAAAACATTCATAGAATATAATCATTTTTTGCTGAATAACTCACCTTTCTGTAGTTAGAGTATTCTGTGCATTTGAATTAGGGCTGACATTCCCTAGCTCTCCAATTCCAGATATTGACGAGCTGCACAAAGAAAAAAAAAAGAAAAATGTGCGTTTCACAAGATAAAATCAACAGCAACTCAGTAGTAAATCTTTGGGTCTAACGAGACATTAACAAATACACAAACTAAGTTTGCCTAAGCCATTCAAAATCTATACAACATGGGAGAAATATGACAGGGAAAAGGTATATAACACAAATGTTTATACATTACTTACTGTACATAGTAAAGTATTGGTTTAAAAGAAGAGTTCAAGAAAAGGGTGTAGTGCTCTGAGAGATTACAGGGCAGCATTACTGTACACAGTCAAATCAGAGTGATCTTGAAAAACGAGGAATACAATTTTTAATTTGCATGAATGATGTTTCCTTGCTATATCCAATAATTCAATAGCAATCTTAAATTATGGTATATCGGCGGTTTTGAAGGCAAGTCATTCCTACCTTTTATAAACCTGATCACTTCCCTTGAAGTGAAACAACAGTTTCTAAACATGTTATTTCTTTTTTTTAATTTAATATATAATCTAAAAATTACCTGTCTGTTTTTGATCCTGCGACATCCAATGCCCTCCTATTTTTTTTTGAAGAAAATAAAAAGAAAACACATAAGACGACAATATTCAGTACTGTTTTAATGTTGCATTGTATTAGTGATTTATTTATTTACAACTTACAAAGAAATTAAGACTTTGATAGAGTTAAAAAAGCACAAAGAATCATTCCGTTCATTTTTTTTTCTTGTCTTTTTGGTAGCAATGCTCCGAGGCAACAAGGAATTCTCATTATAAAATGTGTTTTTCATAGACAAGTGATTTAATAGTAAAGTGAAAGGTTGGGCAAAGATGCGCAATAGTGCAGAAGGCTGAAACAGATATTGTATTCCCATGTTCAAATAAGCTGTAGTATTCTATACAGGTACATAATCAACGTGGTACATGTAAGTAATGGCATTCGTGTATGGTACAAATACAGTGTAGACAACTGACTGAAATCCCTAATGCATGACAGATAGATTATGCACATATGGTAAGTTTATAAATATGCATTCTAATTTATAATTTACTAACGATATCCCCAAAATATGAAATAAAACATAAGCAGAGTGAACTACCGACAGTGCGTATTCTATGGCCTTGGCAAACTTTGCCCTTTTACTTGAGTAACCATACCTCCCTCCATTTCTACATGTTCATCTACACTGTATATAATCAACTTGCTTTATGCTTTACACAAAGATATTACATGCACATGAATTTGAACTTGCAATGATTTGTAGCATACTTTGTACGTTTTGGCAAGCCCAGAAGAGGACAATCAAATGACTTTCACCACATAGTACATTGTCATGTACGAGTATGTTTACATCTGGAAGTAGGAGAATCCAATTTGTTTTCATGGCCTACACAAATGCTTCACTATTAAAATATAAACTTACTTTTTCATGCTTGGTACTAATGGAGAGGCAAAAAAGGGAAACCTAAAGAATAAATAATAAAAAACATGTATTGGTAAATAGTACTCAAAATGGATTATCAAAATATACAAATAAAATGGCCAAGCAGTTACATAATGGTAATTGAAAATCAAGTATTAGGTTTTCATACAAAAATGAATAATAAAAACTAAGACAATATTGCTATTTACATCAACATTTCATATAGATGGAAATTAGCAGCCTGCCCATTCAAAAATATTTACTAACAATGTAAAAACAATTTTAATTTAATATTTCTGGAAAATACAAGCATGACTTTTGGTTATAATGCAAACATATGTATCAAACTGATTCAAATACTATTCAATCGTGGGTATCGAGTAAAATAAAAGAAACTCAATCTGTTGCGAATTCCACCACTTCATGAAAATCACTCACAGGTTCCAAAAGGTCCCAGTCCACACAATTTTTGGTGTACTATTAGGGGCCTCGACCCAATATACCCCAACTGCTGAATTAAAATTCTAATTTGAGATTTGCGATTGATAAAGATTCATTTTTTTATTCAATTTGTTACATTCCTCTTTGTATTTTTCCTACAGAGAAGACAAACGCTGATGAACATATTACAAATTTTTTCTTTCTAACACATTTTATGTCCTCATTTGGTGCCCATCTGTAAATCCTGGGGGTTCAAGCCCCCAACTCCCCTCCAGTATATGCACATTGTAATCAAATTAGCTCACCTGCTACTTGAGGTAGGAGTGTCTTGCAATCCTGTAACCACGCAGGGGGTGGATGGTGGAACTCTGCCAATAAATATACATGCAAGAATAGCAATAAAAATGGATATTATGAGAAACAATATTCAGAATAGACATGGAAATATAACAGATTTAAAGACTTGTTTTATTCCAGAAAAAAATCTTGTTTTAAACTAAGAGCAGCAAAATCACCTACAAAGATTTGATCAAATCAGACTATAAATAGGCAAGATTTCTTTCTTAATGAACAATAAACAGTCATGTAAATTAGACAACCTCGATCACATGAGATAACAAACTTAGAATAGTCACTTCTCTCTGAGTAAGTTATTGATTTTAACCATCCATTTGTTAAAGGTGTAATTTATACAAACAATGTATAATAAGCAATTGTAATAAACAATACACATTATAGAATTACATATTTTGTGGAGTTTTCTTCTACAATAACACTGCCCCTATTTTATTCAAGATGAAGAGATTTTCTTTTTCTATATTTTTTTCTTCATAGATGGCCAGTCAGAAGCCAAGACCGTTTAGTCCTTTTGAATAATATACATGTCCAGAAGTATGTTGCATTCTCAAAACTCTGTATCCATTACACTTAGAAATTCTTCAGTTTATCAATACATGAATGCAAAGAGACTTTGTCATCATCACTCATGTACTGATGTACATGTAGGTCTCAAAGCATTATTTTGTGTGTGTGTATGTGTGTGTGTGTGTGTTTTTTTCAATGTCTTCTTCAGTACTTTACTTACTCATAAGGTGTAGCCGTGCCGGGTGTAGCCGTGCCGGGTGTAGCCGTGCCGGGTGTTGTTCCATGTCCTTGATTGTAGCTAAATATGAAATAGAATCAAGAAAATAATGATGTAGTCATAATTTTGGTCATTATTTTTTTGGTGCATCAGAAGTAGCAGCTGCCAGTATAGACATTGTAGATTTATGTAATTTTTTGATGAAGGAAATGATAAAATCCATCAAATGCAAGACAAGTGGCATTCAAACCGGCTTACAGTTCTTGTCAATCTGATCAGTTCATCCTCCTATGCTAATACATAATTGAGCCACTTTCGTCAAAATCTGTCTGAACATATTGCGGTAACAAGCAATTTTTTTGTAATTTCTTACAAGTTTTTTTGGCCCCTCGACCTTTGACCTTTGACCCATTGAAGTTGAACCCAAAATCTAATCAGTTCATCCTCCTATGCTTATACATACTTGAGCCAATTTCGGTCAAAATCCGTCCAGCGGTTCTGAACTTATCGCAGTAACAAGGTCCGGACGGACGGACGGACAACCCGAAGACAGAATGCCTCCGGCACCACCTTATTACGGTGGCAGAGGCATAATAAAAACAGGAAGTATAAATGCATTAATAATATATTTATTTATAGTTGAGGGGGGAAAAATATCAAAACATGCCAGTACGGTGGCGGAGGCATAATAAAAACAGGAAGTATAAATGCATTAATAATATATTTATTTATAGTTGAGGGGGGAAAAATATCAAAACATGCCAGTATGAAATAAGAAATTAGGGTTCGTATGTAAAAATGATTTACATTTTTCTGTCATACCTATCAACATACAGTACATGTTATGCCTGGCAAAAAACGTGAATTTTATTAGCTTAGTTTTACCCTTGTTTGAAGTAAGTATAATGCCCTATAATGAAGGTCAAAGATTTCGGACTTGTTGTAGTGCGCTGAATTGAACCAGTAGTCTAAAACTGACTTGGGCACGAATCAGAGGAGCCTGCCATTTTTAAGTTTTCAAATGTGAAGCGAAAACATCAAATGACAAAATCATGTGTTTTTTGTGATTTTGATAGAGCTTTCCAAAGACATGTTGATGGCTTTATTCGAACTTTCGCATGCATGACTGAATACAATCATTGAAACTAACAACATACGCACTTGTGTAGGATAAAAAATGGGCAAAGGATTGAAGTTGATTATAATTTTTTCCTACATGCAGAATACAAAATCCATATCGTCCTTTCATAAAATGGAAACAAATTATTATATTTCATTTCTATTCTATTTTGTTGGTATTTGGGGGGCACCCGGCATTTCTATTGAACATCACTATTTGAAAAATATACAGATATCATTGAATGAGAACGCACTGGCACTGGCACTGGCATTGATTGATGTTCAATCTTGAGATAGAAGGACATGATTAGAAAGGCCTTAGTTTATGATGAAAGAGTAAACCATTATAAATATACATGACAAATGAAGCCCGATAAAAAGATAGCTAACATCGAGCTAGAAATTTGACATAGGCCGGTCTGGACAGCACGAACTGACAAAGCCTGTTTAAAAAAGTTCAACGCGGAGCTCGCCAGCTACGAAACGGTAGAGGTGCTAACCCGCTGATCCCGGCGCTAAGGCTATCTAAGCTCTAGCTCCCACAATCTCCCGACTCCCGGCCTCAACATGTACACCGATGAGCTGATAACATGAGCTCATCGTCATGTAAGAATGCGTTGCATTATTATCATTCGAATATGCTATAAATCGTATCATTCTGACTGTAATATCGAGAAAATGAATATCACAAAAAATAAATGAAAAAAAATACTTACTACGAAACTAAGAGGGATACAATTTCCTTAGTGGAAATGCCTCTCTCCTTTGCCATTGACTGGATCTCATCAGCATCACTGGCGAAAACAACCAACTGTTTGTTCTGCGCAAAGTATTTCGCCTGGCGTTCACCTATCTTCCTTTTCTTTGCTGATTCCGTTTTTCTCGGGCGACCGCGTTTTCTAGATTTTCCTTCATCCATCGTTGTTTACTTTTTTCTGATTTTTACAAATTCGGAGAAGCGTGCACAAAAATGAAACTCCCGTGTAGCTAGCTGATCTGATCGATCGTGTACTGGCCGTGTGATAGACAGCTGTGCGCCGGCCGTGGGCGTAACTTACTACACGCTGAGGGAAAATACACGCCATAACAACGACAGAGGGAGGCATTTAACTAGTATTTTAAAAAATGAAAATCGTTAGTTCTGAATAAACCGTCTGTGAGACGGTTTAATAATTAATCTTATTTCATAGCTAAACAAAGCCATTACATATCAAAATTTCTATTCATCAAGTGTTTTTAGGTACATATCATTAGTTTAAAATAGATGAATCCTCATGAGTTGATACTTTTTTAAAAACCCTGCCCTGGAAGTATGACAATGTCTTTAAGCCAACATTGCGTGGAAACTTGCATCAATGCCGATCTAACGATTAAAAAAACAACTTCAGATCAAAATGTACAAAATACAGATGAAATTAACAATTAAAAGTAAAAACTATCAAAATGAGTCATTGAGTCTTGAGTCTTCTACTGGAGAGGACATGATGGGGAAGGGGATGAGAGTAGGTCGATGCGAGATAGATTGTATAGCTGAGATGGGGCATTTACACTGCAAGCCCTAACTACAAATTAAAAGTGGAATGAAACCCTGGAATTAATTTGCTATCAGTCGATGAAGAAAAATATGATAATCAAACTGT
>BQKZ01002417.1:0-19599 GCA_036244855.1 Temnopleurus reevesii
ATTTAGGGGAATTCCCTCGATCAAGATGCGATGCGCGATGGCGGAAAGCAGGCTGGTGATTTCTGAAAGGCAGATCAAGGCAATTTATCTCAGGATTTTGGAGCTCGGAAAACCCAACCTGGAGTGAAAATTTTGGCTCATGAAGTGTTCCTGCAGTTCAGCTCAGAGATATTGATTTGAATTGTGAGTTTATTCCTGGAACTTGATTGAAGCAAAGTGAATGAAAATTGTGAAATTTATTATTTGTAACTCGTCTTTGTCTCATGTCTGTGCTGTGACTGTGTGTTTGTTTCACACACGCAATACAATAAGGAGCCGCGGAATTCCAGAAAATTATTGCAAAGATATGGCAGTGTGTACAAATTGTTAAATATCTGTAAACACCTCCCCTCCACTTTCAAATTTAGCCCCATCCTGAGACTAGAGGCTGAGATGGTTTCATGCGGTTTGTTTGAGTATGTTGTGACTCACGAAGATTTCAGATAAAAAGAAATGTGCTTACCCGACTGACCAATTCCACTTAGTTGCACAGCACACAATCAGCAAAAAATCGCCGGCACGCGACTGCGCATGTGTTCGATTTCAATGCAATTCTTCTTCGTGCATCGTGTGACTTGAGCTTTTGGTTAAATCGTGTTATCTGTCACCACCATTCTTTCGTGTCGCTGTCTGTCCGTAGATTTTGTGTTCAAGTCAATGCGAGAGGCTATCTGTCGCCAGCAATGACAAAACAGGCAGCAGTGAATGGAAAGATGACAGATATTAAGAAGATGATGCCAAGCTTTTTGAGGCTATGTGTAGTTCGAAAGCTTCAAACTTACAGGGGGGTCTGTTTTTAAAAGAAGAAAAAAAATGTTAGACCCCAGGGCCAGGCCAAGCAAATGACAAAATAAGAAAAAAAAAACATCCCCCACAAGTGAGTCTGGAGCCTTCGGACTTAGCTACGGATAGCTCTCTGGAATAGTTTTTAACATTTTTTGACATTGTCTCTGGAGTAGTGACAATGTCAAAAAATGTCAAAAACTATTCCAGAGAGCTATCCATAGCCAATTCGGTCGAGGCTGTGTCAGGCTGCATTTTATTCACACTTCATTTTGTCTTCTTCTCTTTATGATAGTTCAAGGTCTTCTAGTGTTATAAAGTTGATAAGTAAACTCGGATTTAGCCATGCTGATTTTATTTAAATGTTTATGTTTTTATGCCTATTACTAGACCTGGGCCCCGTAACATAAAGCTTTGCGATTAATCGCTATTTGATTTTGCGATCAATTGCAAACTTTTGTACATGATTTGCCATAGACTTGCGATTGATATCAATCGCTATCAGATTAGAAATTAATCGCAAACCTTTATGTTACGGGGCCCTGAATTGATAGGCCGTAATTGTTTGATATTATTTGAGTATGATAGAAATATGTGCAGTTGAGCAAGTGTGTTTTAAGGAAGATATGAGTAGAAATTTTATGTTGAAAAATCGTGAAGTTACTATCTAGAAATTAAACAGTATTTGATGTTTCGTAAGAGAACATATAGATTTGGTTAGGCTGTCGGATAGCCAGTACAGTTTAAAAAAATTCAAGTTGTAAATCATTTTAATAGCATTTCATTTTTTTTTAGCAAAATAGCACTTTTAAGATTATTTTTTGGCGTGATACCCCAATTCAAAAGTATGTTATCATAATGGTGCCAGTCAAAAAGGTTTATTAATTTGGCTGATTGTTATTATTTACAATTCCTAGCATTGTTGAACAGTGAATGGTGCATTTGTTACACAATGAAAGTTATGAAATTTAGTATTAAACTGTTTTCTCTTTCAGCTATAGTGTTTTTGGAGCCCTGTCTGAATGAAAAAAATATAAAATTGATACTCAAAATCAGTTTAAGTGCCCTGAAAGGGTTAGCAGTACTTTTAATGTCTTGATGTCTACCCTAATTTCCCTTTATTTAATTGCAATATTTTTTTGTGATCTTTCTTTCACTTTTCCCCACTTTGAACAGCAGACAGATATGGAGGAAGATATCCTGACACATCAACTTATTCTCGATCTGTCAAAAAAAATTGATATCACGCATTATCCGTCCAACCATTTGAGTATACACCTTGGTCTGGAGGGCATCATAGGAAACACCCAACAATACCAAGCCAATCTAGCCGGTACTCCGCAGGAATCAGCGCATGGTGTCCTCCAAGCGTTTGTAAACAAGCATGGTCGGGGAATGGACAGTGCTCTGCTACTGATTGAACGTTTCGAAAAAAATGAGAAAGGCCTTCTTGTTAAATTTCTCAAGAAAGGTATGTGTTGATAATTGAAATATCTACTTTTGAAAATTTCACAGACATAGATTCATATTCCAATAGCAAGGTCTAATTTCACAGGACTTAAGAGTCATTGATACGTGATCCTAATAGCCTCAGGATAAATATTATTGGGATGTCTAGGGTTATGTAAAGCTTGCTATCAGAATATGGGGGTGTTGTTCAATGAGGTCTACGGTTTGAGTCCCACCCATGAAGTTAATTTCCTTCAGCAAGAAATTCATCCACACTGTGCTGGACTCAACCCAGGTGAAAAATGGGTACCGAGCAGGAATTTATTCCTTGGAATGCTTGAGTGCCTGAGTGGCTTGCACGGTAGTTATAGCCAGGGTAATAATGTGGTTCCTAGTGTCAAGCACAGTAGAGTATATGCATATAGTGATTGCACTATACAAATGGACCTTTTATTATTAATATAATTATTAGCATGGTTGAATTGTACTGATTTTGTCTGTTTTTAGCTTTACGTGATGCAGGGCATATTCTTGATCAGCCACCTATGCTTCCTGCAGTGGGCCAGAGTCAGAATGTCAGTCTCCTCATGAATGTTACTCAACCCACCAATGTTAGTCGACTCGCGAGTGTTAGTCAACCCACCAATGTTAGTCAACTCATCACAAATGTTAGTCATCAAGGTCAGCCAACTTCTCGACCATTGGTTGTCCAGCCCCCAGGCCACCATACTGGCCAGTCTGTGGGTCAGGGTCCTACCCAACTTGTTCAGACAAGACCCGATGCTGGAAGACCTGCGCTTCAAGATAACCAAGTCGCCATTGCTGAGGAAAACCTGCAACGGAACAATCTGCTTCGAGTGTTTGCAGGTGATTTCTTTTCTTTCTTACACAATTATTTTATTTGATGGAGTATCAAGGGAATTTATTGAAAGAAGAACAATTTCATCTGCCAGACAGATCAGCCAGAGAGTAGATTTTCCCCTTGTATCAAACCAGCTTGACAAGTGGGGATGCAGGATTTGACCAGCAAAAAATCCCCACACTTTTCTAAGTTACTTGATTACAGACAAAACGCAAACTTCGTTGAAGGGGGGGGGAGGAGGGTGGGATGGCCCTCCACTTATCCACAATGTATCTGTGGGGAATNTAGTCAACCCATGAATGCTACTCAACCCACGAATGTTAGTCGACCAAGGAATGCTACTCAACCCACCAATGTTAGTCGACCCAAGAATGTTAGTCAACCCATGAATGTTACTCAACCCACGAATGTTAGTCGACCCAGGAATATTAGTTAACCCCTGAATGTTAGTCAACTCACAAGTATTAATCATCAAGGTCAGCCATCTTCTCAACTACTTAATTTTGTCTTTTTCTTTAGCTCTACGAGCTGCAGGGCATAATCTTGAGCAGCCACTGATGCTTCCTACAGTGGACCATAGTCAGAATGTTAGTCTACTCATGAATGCTACTCAACCCACCAATGTTCATCGACCCGCGAATGTTAGTCAACCCACCACAAATGTTAGTCATCAAGGTCAGCCAACTTCTCGACCATTGGTTGTCCAGCCCCCAGGCCACCATACTGGCCAGTCTGTGGGTCAGGGTCCTACCCAACTTGTTCAGACAAGACCCGATGCTGGAAGACCTGCGCTTCAAGATAACCAAGTCGCCATTGCTGAGGAAAACCTGCAACGGAACAATCTGCTTCGAGTGTTTGCAGGTGATTTCTTTTCTTTCTTACACAATTATTTTATTTGATGGAGTATCAAGGGAATTTATTGAAAGAAGAACAATTTCATCTGCCAGACAGATCAGCCAGAGAGTAGATTTTCCCCTTGTATCAAACCAGCTTGACAAGTGGGGATGCAGGATTTGACCAGCAAAAAATCCCCACACTTTTCTAAGTTACTTGATTACAGACAAAACGCAAACTTCGTTGAAGGGGGGGGGAGGAGGGTGGGATGGCCCTCCACTTATCCACAATGTATCTGTGGGGAATGGAGGTAGCCCCTCCAAATTGAATCTTAATGAGCTTGTAATTTTGAATCATGATTTTATTATTCCCTTTCGCAAACTAGAAATCTACCAATCATGGAAAAATACAGCTTTGTAAGGATTTGCTGTGAAGTTGTGTCTGTAATTTTTCTGTACAAAGTTGCAATTTCAGATCACTGTATGTACCATGCATATTAATATTCTTTCATGATTCTTTTTCATTTCAGTTCTTGGATTGGTTGCAACCTATCTTGTTGGTTGCTATATCCCATTACCAGGTGAGTTGAAAACACAAAAGTTCTATAATTTGTCCACCATTATACAACTATTATTATCTTCAATTTCCAATTTAGATTGATAAATCAATTGGGATGTCTCAATAGATTCTCTCTGAGCCTATTAATATTGAGAACTTCAATTTTCAAATGGGTTGTTTGCAGTGTGTGTAGATGTTATCTAAATAGGAGGGTATTGATATTTAACACCTCGGTGTCTGTTAATGTAAAGATAACAGAGAAGATAAGTGTAATTGCAACGAATGGAAGGGGGAATCTGTCCAATCCGGTACCTTAATCCTAATAATTCGATAGAAGTTAGTCTGGTCGCGATCAACACCTAAAATGCCATAATAATCAACTTTGATTGTTGGTGTATACAGAAATACAAGATAAGATTTTAAACTTTGGACTCTTCTCCGACTCTCTTCTATTTTCTCTATCTCTCTCTCTCTCTCTCTCTCTCACTTTTCACTCTCCCCATCCCCATTTCTTTTCTAGCATGTTAGAAGACTATTTCATTTATAATAAAAAGAAATGTACTTTATGGGTGTGGTTGCACTGGAGGTTCTGCAGATTGTAATTATAGGCTAGACATCCAGACTCCATTAGGCAGAGATAACTTGCAGCACCAATACATGTATGTTGAGGTGGACTTGCAGTGGCTATGTTTCCTACAAGCAATATCAGCCATTACATAAGATTCATTAGAATGGCTGAAAAATATATCAAATAGGATGGCGGAACCATCGAACCTCCGTGTCCTATCATTTAATTGAAAAATAATCACCAAACTTGCATTTGAAGGAATACCTCATATATTTATGAGTGGTTGCAGGGAATAATTTTACATTTTACATTTGTTTAGCAGTTTTAGATACTGAGGAAACAATTTGAACACTAGTTCTATGTGAAATAGTAAATTAAGCATCTCTTTTGTAGCAATTATGCTCAAATGTATAGCAAACTGCGATGCGATACCAGGAAAATAATTCCCTGGGTTGAAAACTCTGCTTTATTAGCACAGCATTAGGAGTCTGTTGTGTAATGAATGGAAAAGGTGATAATATCTTTTATGCTTGGTGTTTTCATTTTTTATTTCATTTTGCAGGATTCAAGAAGTGCGTATCCAATCCATGTCAGAACGAAGCTGTTTGCAATGAGGTCGAAGGAGCTTACACATGTACATGCCCACCAGGGTACGGGGGCAAGAATTGCGAAACAGGTATACACCAATTCGTTTTGGGTGTCGATATTTATGCAAATTTCTAACTGGGGGGCTTCTAGTATGCCTGTCTATAGAATTTCTTCGCACCGACATAGCAACGCACCTGGCTCAGAGCTCAACCCATAGAAAAGAGCTTTTCTTCCAGGAGCCCCCCAGTTACGGCCGTCTACAGTGATCAGAAACCGAATTAGTGTATAAATTGGAACTTCATTCGTTGAAGCACTCTTGTATTCAACTGGATTGACCCATTAACTACTGCATTCTTTGATTCTCATAGACTTCTGGCGGGGACTACTAGATTCCAGTAGTCAATGGGTTAATGTTTAAGCTGATATTTTTAACAAAGATTTTAGTTTTGCTTACGGTAAAAGCCATTTAGCCTATTGAATTTAAGACATATTTTAATAATATATGTGGGTTGTTATTTCCAAGTTTTGACAGCTCATTTTTCACAAGTCTATGGCATTATAATGAGTAAAAGTTTAAGCAAATTCATGGTAGTGATAGTAGCAAAAACAAAATCCCAGCAAAAATTGTAGCTTACATAGTATTTTGTGGCCATGGATTTGATACAACATTACTCAATAGCTACAGTGATATTTCAAAACGTAAAAATAACAACCCTCTATTCAAATTGGCTAAAATTTATGTACTCCACAAAATTGGTTTTTATAGTACACCAATGCGTTTTAGGGGCCAGCCATTGTTTGAGATATCTTTATTAAAGAGTGGTATGCAAGTGCTTTAATTTTTAGTTTTTTTTTGTATCATTGATTGATTATAGTATGTAAATCGCTTCTAAATCCATGTGAAATGTCTTTCATCGCTATGTATGAGCAATGTACCATGTAAGCAAATACTTTAACAACATATATTTGAATTCTGGGATCAGTACATCATGACAGTATATTCTTTACTTGCATATTTGTAACATTTTTTGTATATATATGAATAAGTTTGTGGAACTTTCACAAGTGTTACATAACTTTTGATCAAAGCCTTTGTTACAGTCATGTCAGAAATTTATTGGCAACAAGTTAAAGTTTGAATTTGTTTTATCTGGATTTTTTTGTCAAAATATCCAATGCCTTGTATACAGTTACAGTGTTACAATGAATACTCTCTCCAATTTTGTATCCAATTTTTCTATTGCAGAATATATAGCAGAAGCCTTCCCCCTTGCAGAATGTCAGGAGACTTTGCGGAAGTACTATGAGAAACATCTTTTCAAAATACACATCAAGCCTTGGGACTCCCGAGATTATGTCGACCTCGAGAACCACTACACAACCATCAGCCTCTAAAAAGAAGACAAGAATAACATCCCTGACAAACCGCTTCATAAATCCAGTTTGAACGGATCGATCAATGATATATTTCAGACAAAAGTTGGCGGAATATTTCCAGAGAGGATTGTTTTATTTGGAGAGGCTGGCCGTGGGAAGACGACAGCTGTTGCGAAGATGGCGTATGATTGGGCTACAAGAAAAGAAAGCTCCCCGTTGAAGAACGTCAAATTGCTGTTTGTGTTTAAGATGAGAAATATGAATGCAACGATGAGCATAGCAGATGCTGTAGTTCAGCTTTTAGGGAAGAGATTCCACAAGTATAGGAATAATTTGGACGATTACATTGATTCACACGAGAAAGATATTGTTATGCTTTTTGATGGCTACGATGAGTTTAGTGGGGTGCTGAATGACTGGGGTCAAGGCGGTGACGTCATGGATGTACTGCGTCAGGAGAGATGCAGACGTTGTCGAATATTAGTCACGTCACGCCCCATAAAGATTAAAGACTTCAACACCCGAAACCTCCTTTACTCTAAAATGGTGATTGAAGGCTATTCTCAACAGCATTCCTCTGATTTCATTGACAAATTCTTTATTTCTAACCCCAAAAAGGGAACAGATCTGAAGAACTATTTGGAAGAAGACATTGTTACTAACGAAATGATTGCAACACCCTTATTCTGCACGATGGTTTGTTATTTGTGGAATGAAGGCTAAATTCATGGAAACTTCACTCGGACGAAGCTCTTTGATGACATAATGGAGTTCCTGAGGACGCACTTGAATGCTAAAGATGAATTTGAACGAACCAAAGACATCGAACGAGACCACCTTAACGACACAGTAGTCTCTATTGGACAGGTTGCATACACAAAGCTAACCGACAAGGAGGATACAAATCCACTGCTATTGAGCGAGGATGATTTTAGTGATGTTGGTGACGAAAGAGTTAATATTAGTTTCTCACTAGGCCTTTTAACAAAGAACCTCAAGACTGAAATTCATTTAATTGTCTACATTGAATTCTTTCACAAACTAGCACAGGAGTATTCAGCAGGGAGATATCTCGCAGGTGGTCTCAATTTTGGCAGCATCAGCACAGCCGGATTTCAAGACTCGGCCTTTGATATAAAGGAAATCCTACAGTTTGCATCAGGTACGTCTGACATTGCATGCAGAATAATTTTAGCATCCATTCTCGATCGAGGCCCTGACTTTGAAGTTTCAAATCGAGACTACCTCTACCACCCAATCATGTTAGACTTTATCAGCGAGACGACATCTTGTGCTGACCAATCACAAGGCTACTTAGCGAGCTTTCTTCAAGATGGTAAACTGCAGCTTCGTCAGGTGACAGCATCAACCGTGGTTGGATTTGAGAAATTGCCAGGATCGGTCAAAGAGAAGGTAATTGAGAAAATTAATTGTAGAAAAAACTCTGTTATGAATTAATATCTTTTCATCTATTCACCTTAATATTCATTTTCATTTATAAAGTTCCAAAAGTAGAACAATTTTTTTTTTATATATCTGACCCTCACCTCTACTTATATCTCGGTTTAAATTTATAATTTACTTTGGTAGAAATCCTCTAACACCACTCCATATATTTTGTAAACTAGAGATCTAGGTTTCCAGAAAGGTTCCATATTAAGAGGCTTCACGTACATGATTTATGGCATTACTCGAATGAGTTGTTTTTTGCTTTTGATTCGTGAAAAGGAATGGTAGTCATGTTCAAGCCCCAGAAGCCAACTCTGTTTGGAAGCCCAGCTGTACAAAAATACTCAGTCATAGAGTAAATTGAAAAATGATATGAAATATCTTAGAAACCAAACCTATACCAGTCATGAGTATTGGAAATTTTGATTTTTTTTTTCTTAAGTTTTATTGACATAATTGCAACAGAGTTAGAGGAGTAGGGGATGTGTGAATGTGGGTCAATTTCAGTCTCCATTTGCATATCAATAGACTCACCTACAGGTATTCAGCTTGCATTACAGCTTGGATTACAGCTTATTAATAATGATAATAATGATAAGTCTGTATTTATATAGCGCTTAATAAAAATTTTCTGTTGGCGCCTTACAAAGTTTTCATAACATTATGATACCAATAAATTACAAATTATATATATTATTATTATAACTACTACTACTTATACTACTACTACATTGTTAACTTAAATTGAATAAGATGAATCAACTGCTGAAAAAGGTAAGTTTTTAGTGATGCTTTAAAGGAATTCAGAGGCGACTGGATTCTTAAATTAAGGGAAGTGAGTTTCAGAGTGTAGGAGCAATCACTGAAAATGCACTGTCCTATTTTCTCCTTAAAAATAATTTGCAGATCACTACCATTGATATTTCCGGTACAACCAGCTCCCCTGGCTTGTTCGTGAGACTCTGGAACAACCTACACACCTGTAACAATCTCATCCACATGGAGATGTACCGTCAAGTTCCACCAACCATCTCCCCTTCTATGAGGCCTCTGTACACAGTGAATAGCTTCACCACATCCATCCAGCCTCCCGCTGATGACTATGTGGAATTCATGACTTATCTTCCGAACATCCAGGAGCTTGTCATATATTGTGATGTAAGTTGACATCTTTGTTGTATCCATATTGATCATGTTACATTATTTAAAGTTGGAATTTGTTCGCAATTGATGACATTAAAGGATGGGCTTATCTTTCAAACAGGAACAGGGACAAAACTTAGAGGGTGTTGTTCAAAATCAATTGCAAATCAACTGCAACTTTGAAAATTGTAACGCGCATTTTCATTTGCACACGGTATGCACATTTAACAAGATGCGCATGAGTCAATGACTTTGATTGGCGCGTTCCGATCAACTGCAACTTGCAATCAATTGCAACTTTTGAACAACACCCCCTAGGACCAATCACTCTATAGTCCCTGTTATTTCAATCTGTGTGAAAAGTGGAAGGAAGTATGATATAAAAACAGACTGTGCTAGTTTTGTACCCATTCACAATCATGATTTGCATGTTTGCAAAAACTTACATTCCTAGTCAACCAAAACAATCAGAGATCCATCAATTTTAAATGTTATTGTTACTAAGTTGAAATATTGTATGACGAGGAAATATTTTGCTTTGAAAAAAGACAATTTTCAACAGCTGAAAATGGTTTGACCGAAAGAAGTAACATGCTCAGAATTTTTCGATAAAGTAATCAAAATAGGATTGAGTATAGGATCAAAACATTACTAACGTTAACTAGGATATAATATGGAGAGAAAATATGCTCAGGACTTTTAATTTATCACGCTAATTTACAAATCAAGTATTAGTTAAAGCTTGCTTTATTCCTCAATATTGCGTCTTATTAGGACTTTGGCGATCAGGCAGAATTCGCTCTGACACCTACCGTCTTTGGCAAGCTCTGGAACCAGCTAAACTCCTCATCTCTTCTCCGTCGGCTCTCCATACCCATCCCCACTGGTGCGTCATCCTATCTCAAGCCTCTTTCGTCGATCCATGTCTTTGAGACGGACAATGTTTTGTCTCTGACCAGCTTCTCCAATGTGATGACTTTATTGCCAAATATACGGGAGCTACTTGTTCAAGAAAAAGTAAGTTAACCACAAATATAAGGTCATACAAAATGTTTGAATATATTAATTTTCTTAACAGCGTAGTCACATGTATTTGTTAATGATAATAATGATAATAAAGAGTGGACTGAGGTATTCCCAGTACAAAGTCCAATGGGAATTGCACAGTTCAGTTGTCAATGGGTTCAAACATATCTTTCAGAAGTTTTAGATACTAAGATCAAGTTCAAACTCCCATGTCCATTCTCCCTATTCCTTAATTTTCTTTAATTAAGGAAAGATTTCAAATTCAATCAAAATTCTTGCAAACACACCATATGGTTAGCATACTGTTTACCCCCATTTAGGTGAGTTCAAGTTCAATAGACCCGCAAACCAAGCTCCAAAATTAATGGTCAGTTTACCGAAGCAATACCGATCACCATATCGATAGCTCAACAAGTTAAGTCATCAATACCGACCGCGATTCCTAGTTCAGCAGACAACATTCAACACAAGCACGAAAATCAAACTACCGGAAATCCGTCAGAATTTTGAGAGTCCAACCCCAGCATTGACAGACTTCACGTATAGTGTGGGAGGTGCTGCTGGTGTCGGTGTTGCAACAATATGATACTACCATTCAACCTTAAACTTGCAGTCACCCGTTATAGGCCAAGAAAGTGAAAACAGTTACCCATTTTATCCTACACAATGGTTCGAGCAAACAAGAGATGTTTCTTCATTTCATGTTCACATTACTTAATAATGCCAGACAAATCAAGTTCATAATCACCTTTTATATATTTTTTCCCTGCAGGATTTCATGGAATTGGACAACAACCCTCGTGCTTTCTGCGGGCTGTGGGAAAACCTCCGCACCTCACCTGAACTGTACCAGGTTCTTATTCCGATTCCATCCCGCGTGCCGTGTAGCTTGGGGACTTTGAAGTCTGTGGAGTTCTTTGAGACA
This sequence comes from Temnopleurus reevesii, assembly GCA_036244855.1. Classification (NCBI taxonomy): domain Eukaryota; kingdom Metazoa; phylum Echinodermata; class Echinoidea; order Temnopleuroida; family Temnopleuridae; genus Temnopleurus; species Temnopleurus reevesii. Next base: position 11,602 of record BQKZ01002417.1, read on the forward strand.
AAGTCATCATCGTTTGATCTCTTGGTCATTCTAAGCAGCCTTCCTCACCTGCACACCCTTATTTTACACTCCGATGTAAGTCTACTGATGAATCCAGTTACCAGACATTTTAAAATGTCACAATCAACAACTTTTCTCACATATTTCAGCTATTTACAATCATGAAAATAAACTGAAATGTTTGTAGATCTCATCACCATTCCAAACACTCCCTATTTGCCATATTCGCTGTGCTTCAATATGCATGCATTTTTCTGTAAGTGCGCGATTTCAATACGCGTCCGGTATTACCATACTGTCCGGTAATTTAGATTTTCACTATACATTCAACACTACTTAATTAGTAGTGAATTGCTTTATACTAGAAGCCGAAGTTATAAATCACCCTTGGACACCATCACTATGACATGACAGACAAAGAGAATGAATGATATATTAAAGAAGTTTAATGTTACACTATACCTCAAGTAGACTAAAAAATCCTCTTATCTGATTTTCCCACTACAAAAAAGTGCAAACTAGATTATTTCATGCTTATTCACCTTGAACACGACATAAACTATTTCCGAAAAATTAAGTCGAACGCAAATTCAATTCTCCTTTGTAATGGTATTGAAATTGGAACCGGCTTGTCATTGTTGTGTCGGCACAGTTGAATACACGGCATATGGATCTATTGTCTGCGTTCGACTTAATTTTTCGGAAATAGTTTGTCGTGTTCTTGGGTACCAGTCAACTTGGATCAACGTGTATTTCCATAATAAGTCAGGGCTCCATTGCCTAGAATGTTTTGCCATTAAAAAACTCTAGTTTTCTGGTTGTAGTTTTTCCCAGTGTTAAAATCTATGTAAAATTGGTGTTTGCCAGAATATTTTAGGACTGAAGGATCCATGCAACAGACACTATCTTTTTTTGTACAGAACAACTTTCTATGAACATGAGCATAACTGATGACACATGTAATGCTTGAAATATTCAATTGACAATACCAAAGAGAACATGAAGCATTTCTAATATCAGAATTATATAAACGTTATTCTTTTTAAATTTCAATCACCAGATCCCTGGATATCCTGCCATGGAAGTAAGAACCTCACACAAATTCTTTGTGGATCTGTGGAAGATTCTCCAATCCTATCACAGACTACAGCATTTGAAACTGGTCGTTCCATTCACCGTCCCTACACTACTAATGGAACCGCTGCGATCTGTCAAAACCTTCCAGACCAAGATCAAATCTCAGATGGAAGTCTTTCCAATACTGCTCTCTCGTTTACCGAACGTGACAGATATCGATATATGGGCTTCAAATAACTACCATCGGAAAATGCCAGAGAATATCTATTACGATAGAGTCATGTGGGAGATTATTGATGGATTGGTGAAGAACTGTATTCGACTTGAAGTTCTCAACATGACCTTTGACCCCAGGAGGAATGCAAGCAATACTGTTTCACATGAAACTGTCCATGATTTCATTCGAATGCTGAAAATGAACGCCACAATGAGACAGCTTGAAATCACCAGTTTTAACTACTGCGTCTTCAAAGAGGGGGATTTGGTGGAAATCGTCACGGCAATTAGAACTTTCACATCGATTATGATTTTGAGGTGGGCATATATCTTTGGTTGCTTTATGAGGTGACTTTCAAACAGGAAAATGCTGCATGGATGCAAAGATACTCCGACATAGCGCCAAGAAAGCAGACATGGTATTGAAATGCATGCCAAGCCCCAATGACATAGAAGCCCTGATTCAACATGACTCATTGTCCAGTTGAGTCCTGATTAACCTCATCACCTGACCCTGAGGAAAGAGGGACACAAAAGTCACATCACAAAGGACTCAACTGGACTAAGAACCAAAATGCTTTTGGGCTCCTATTTGATTTGGGCTTTACCGTTAGTATGCTAGCTTTTGTTTCATTGCAGCAATTGTTCCTATTACAGCCTTATGCAACAGTTCTATACATTTGAGAAATTGCCTGTATGTGACCTAACATTTCAGATGGACAGAGATCTCAGCAAAAGGTAATAAGGAGATTTAAAAGATACCATAGAATTAAATATATAGGAGCAATAGGGTTAGTAGTTTGGATGAAACTTTGAAAAGCTGTTTTAATGATTTTCCCCACAAGTTGTATGGCCTATCACAGTGATGGATCAGAAGAATGATCCACCTTATTAGAAGCCATTTTGTAACTAGGATCTCAATTTTGTCCCAATTCTCCTCAGGATTTTGGAATTGTTATGTTATTACACACTCAGTGGCAAGATTTTGACATGTTTGAATGTATGCTGTCATAATTAAAACTTCATTCAATCTCATTTCATTAGTAACATTGCAGGGAATAATAATAAGTTCAGACCTTTTTTTCCTGAATACTTGACAACTTTGTTCCCCCGTTGTAATTTTGTGTGAAATATGCGTTTCGATAATGGACAAATGGAGTTTGGTGAAGGGAGGTCTCCAGAGATACCAACCATTCCGGAATATGCATTAAGCCATATTTTTTTCATATTAAGAATTCAAGGCTTTCATCACAATTGATTGGCTGAGAGCAATGTTATTGCTGTTTTCTCTCACTGTCATTTAGCTGGTTCATTATTCTCGTTTTAATTTGGTCTGTTGCATATTTCAGAACTGTTAGTATCTCTGTGTATGTCTATAATGATGTTATCTGTAACTCTCCATCATTTCCATTTATAGACTGGACTGCAACTTTGATCCTGAAGGGGAACTCTCTCAATACGCAATCCAAAACAAACAAGCTGTCGATGAGAACGAGGAGAAGGAGAGAAAGAAGACTGGGTCACTGAGGCTTACTTTATACTACAGAGATCCTGAGGTGAAATATGATCATGTATGCTCACATTGAAAAGAGTGGTCTATTTCTGGTTAGCAATAGGCTGCTTTACTGATAGATTTAAATTCATGCACGTTTTGTGCCAAAGAACGGAAGAATGCAGAACGGACTTCCCTCCCATTAGGAATTTTGAAGAAAGAGTATGAATTTTTGACCATGGCATTTTGAGAGAGTTTCAAGGCCATTTCAAAAGACTTTTCCTATTGTTTTTTTTTACAATTCTACTACACAGTCCTATGGAAAACATGGCATTTTCCTTCTTTTTCAACAAAATCATACATATTTTTCTAATACATAGATTTATAGGCCTAGCGGTATTCCCTAATCTGGTTGGTAACAATCGAACAACAATACTTTGAATAAAGTCTGCCTACATTACTTAGCACTATGTTGGACAAGCCTTGGGCAAGCAAGTCAATGTCTGATTTATTATATTTGATTCATGAAGAGAAGAGTACATTATTTGTGAGAGAACAATTGGAAATGATAGAGTTAAGTATTAAAAAGAAGTGTATCATGGGAGAGTCATTCTAGTGTAATCTGGAACATAATAATTCTATTTTGTTTTGATCTTTCATTTCAGACTTTTGCAAAGATTGAGAAAAACTTCTTTCTTCCACGATTGCAAGTCTAAACTCATCAGGAAGAGTTGGAATATCTGTTTGCTCCAATGTAGTGCTGTGATTGAAGATGGATACTGCTTAGCGCCTGGGCTTTGAAGGTAGTCAGTAATATGAAAAGTATTTGCAAATATTCTATAAAAAAAGAAGATATTTGAAAGAAAGTAAGTAGGTGAAATTAAGAAGAGTTCTCTATTCAAATAATATTATTTTGTCTTTCAATGATCTTTCAGGAATTTTTAAAAAAGATGATTCCACAGAAAGTGATCATGGCATCAGTACTATTTGTTGAAGGAGAGATCTCTATTCAATTAATACATTTTTCTCTTTCAATGATCTTTCAGGACTTTCAAGAAAAAAAAGATGATTCCAAAGAAATTGATCATGACATCAGTACTATTTTGTAACTTTCATATGCAATATTTTTATTGAAAGCTTTTAACAAATTTTATAGATCTTGTAAACTGCAATGTTCTCCATTTTAAGTACTTAGATATTTATACATCATACAGTTATCACTTAGTGAGCTGTAATTTTGATATATCCTGCAAGCTTATTGGTCAATTCTTCTGAGAGATAATCCCGTACCGTCTCTTTTATTTCGTTTTCAAGATGGAACAAGTGATATCAACCTGTATCACTTGTTTTTGTTTTGTAGATGTTGTTGTTTTTATCTTTTCTGTCATTTTTAAGATCGTTGTGGGCATGCGCAGTTGTAATTTCAATCAAGTGATATCACCCTGTATCACTTGGAAAAGTACAAGGCGCACGTATTTAAGAATGCGTGTGACAATTGATCCGCGCGCATGTTAGTATAAAGCTCTTTGAAGCGCACATCAGTTCCATGCGCGTAATGTTTACACTTTCATGTTTACACTTTAAGAGATAAAATCGTTGCACCCTGCTTGTTCTTACGTAATACGGGAACAAGCAGGGTGTAACTAATAGTATCGCTATATTTTCTCCTAATTTACTCTGAGAATACTCTGTTCAAGGGAGAATCTCTTTTGTAAGTGAGAATTCTTTGTGAATTATTTTAACTTAGAACCATATATATTTATTCAAATGTTTTTAATTGTATTTTTAAAGAGAACAGAGAAAATGACAAACCTCACATGATTAGAAAGCCAAGAGCAGTAACTTTTATTAAATATTCCTCCTGAATATCATCAAAATTTGAGTTACTAAAGAGTGATCTTGTATACCAGTACTCCTTCATCGCTTATCACTGTGAAAAACTCCAGTAGTCTAGCAAGGTTGTTCAGATGATGTAGCCAGTACACAGGTAACATCTTTGATGATGATAGTCCATTTAATATTTATAAGCATTTTGTTATCATGGTAGAAATACTTTTTATCTACTCCTTCGCCTATCTGTTTTTTAAATACAATTTTCAAGCAAATCAAGAAAAAAGATGAAGATGTTGTATTCATTGCTTTATCCATTTGCTCTGGGAGTTTTTAAATCCCAAGTTTACGTCATTTGCACATCTTATATAAAGTATTGAGTACTTATGACTCGAGTTTTGTCCACGTGTTGGCTCAGTGATGAAAAAAAATCCATAGTAAAAGGTGGGTAACAGGTTAAAAAATACATTTTTTAAATCTTTATTTATGAGGGATCTTTTTACATTTTTCTCCTGAAGAATAGGCTTGTGATACATATTTTTGGGGTTATTTTGGAGCTTGGAGGGCTATTTCTCAGGTTTAAGGGGCTAATCACCCTCTGCTCCCATGTAGCAAGAAAGGCATTCTTTTTTTTTTTTACCAACAAGTCAATTTATTTTCACCATGTCTTCCTCAGGGTACAAAATTTAGTGAAAGGGAATTTTCTCGCTGGGAAAAAGAATTCATTGCAGCAATTTATTTATTTATTGCACATTTATACATACATACTATGTTAATATCATGATGTTTATGAAACTCTAAAGATAATCAGTCCCATGTTCTAATTTCAAATATAATTTTATTGGTGTTTAATTTTTTTCATTTCAAACTTTGAAAAGTACAGCTTTGGTGTTTTATCTTTTTTTGTGTCATGTTGTCAACAACCTTGCATATTTCTGACTGAAATAGGATTCAAAATTTGTGTTCGTGGGTATGGAGCGTACCTTTCATTTATCACTTGTTATGTGATTATATGATTTGCATGAATGTGACACTACAAGTTTTCTACTTCTCCTATGACTACTACTACTACTTCTACTACTGCTACTACTATTACTACTACTACTCTTCTACTGCTACTACTACTACTACTACTACTACTACTACTACTACTACTACTACTCTACTACTACTGCTACTACTACTACTACTACTACTACTACTACTACTCTAATACTACTAATACTACTACTACTACTACTACTACTACTAATAATAATAATAATAATAATAATATGTGAGATTTATAGAGCGCCATTATCCATTTTGATTAAATGCTCAAGGTGCTTGAATGACAATGATTAAGTCCAAGATGGTATTATTTGATTGAGATCCAAGGTTTATTTCAGCATGACATCATCATATTTTGTGAAGCCATGATCTGTGATATCACTATGCTTTTGCATCAATTACAAAAAATTATGTTCAATATTGATAATGGTATTAATATTGTCTTAGAAAACAGGCAGAAGAGGAAATTGGTATTTTTTTTTATTCTTGTATTTACTGTTACAAACTGTTAGAAATATATATATAATCACATCCATGGACTTATGAAATTCTGTGGTTTGTTTGCAAGATGTTATTATTTTAATGTATTATCATCAGCTTGTCAATATACTAAGTACTGACCTTTGCTGTATCTGTAGTTAACTTCCCTTTTTATGTGAAAAACTATTTTGCCACAGTTTTAGGTAAGCATTGCTTGCAAACTCTAGAAAGAAATGGCATTACAAGCACAGGTACAATCTCCCATCCTTCCAAGGGAGTAAAATGTCAATCTTCTAAGTTAAACCTCCGCTCATGTCGATGGTGTGGGTTTGTATCCCACTGCTGCCACCATGTATGCCATGAATAATTTGGCACGTATACATAGCACATCATACCAAAGACTTATAAAAATGGGACCATCTGCCTTCTTGCCAGGTGCTCGGCATTTAAGAAAGGAGAAGGGTGATACTAACTTTATGTTATGCAGGGCCCGCTGGAAGAGCAGCTAGCTTACAGCTGAGTGTGGCTACCCGGGGTAAATACGATATTACTATTATTATTTATCACAACCACAAACATTGATCAAGTCCAAGCTTGTCCAAGGTGAATAATTTCACAGGAATATCACAGGAAAAAGTCAATGGCTTTATCGCTCTTGGTAACTCTTCTTTTTCAAACTTTTCGTTTGCTCTTCATTTGACTTTCTCAAACTTCACTAGTAATACATGTAATCCAAATCTGCGTTCTTTGTATTCAGTTCAAAATTCTAATTCCCTTCTGTATTTTTTAAAACAAAATTATTCTACAGCATATTTCTATTCACTATCTTACTTAAATACTTTGTATATTATTTTGTGAATCTTTTTTTTTCTTCTCTCTTTATCTGCTTTTTTCTTCTCTTCCTGTCCAAGCGATTAGGGAATTTCCTTGAGATGTATTGTAAAATATTGTATTCTTTATTTTTTTAATCTTTGATATACAATGTAGCATTCCAATTTTTGTCACAGATTTATGCACATGTGTGAATAGTATATGTTATGTACTTCATATTTTGTTTGCCTTGTCTTTCATATTATGTAAGTAGAAAATAAAATATTCCAAAATGAACAACTGTGGCTTTCAATAGTCTTTTCTTATGACGTTTAGTTAAATTCACAAGAATACATAGCACAGCTCCATCTATCTTCAGTTGTTGGTTAAATATTTACATGTATCCCTGACATCGATTTCTTTGAAGTACAAGCACGGAATAATGTTAGTGCTCGTAAAAGTCCTTACTTTTAAACATCAACTTCAGATGTAAGTAAACAAGAATCATTCCGCTGGAAATGTGGGGATTCGTAACAAAAAATTGTACAATTGAAGTTTAGATATCTATATCTCTTGTGAAACTGAAGGATTCTCATCAAATTTGATATCAATGTGGTGGTTGTTAGCAGCGCAATTTGTTCCCGTGGTGGATAAAGATAAATTTTCGAATTTGATAACGATGTGTCTATTGTAACCCATTCGACCACTCACCTACTCAATTATAATATTCATAATTATCATCTTTACAAATCAATTAGATTAAATTACATCGTGAATATTCGAAATGTTTTCTTTGACAACGCATTGAGATGAAGTTGTTCAACCACAGAATAAATAGTGAGTACATGTATCACAAATGAAGAGTGTTGCGACGCGACATGGACACTTTTGTGAGCAGCGAAGCATATCGCGCGAAACATTGAATGAACCCAACCGAAAATGGCAATATGAATCCATCAAACAGAGTTCTGCAATTGAAGGTTAATTAATGTTATTTATAATCATAATAAAGTTTGATATCCATGATTGTCATCTTTGATATT